>JASPKZ010009637.1:0-92765 GCA_030220185.1 Diploptera punctata
TGGTTCGAATTCTTCCCTGTAGGGGAGAGCGCCTAAATCTCTGTAAAGGGAAAAACATAGGCTTACAATACAATAATTGCGCACAATCGTGCAAAATTAATTAATTGGCGTATTGCGCTAATGACATTGTCACTTTGGAACACAATTCCAGATATCTTGTACACTTTAGTCCGCACTTTTTACATCTGCAACTGCCTTCGATTTGATGGTGACATTCACACACACTTTGTGATGGAAGCCGTGGACTGCATAGCGGTTTATCTGGTGCCTTAGTTCATTGTTATCAACATTCATATTCGTCTTAGATTAATGACTCTTCTGGCGCACCATTATCATCATCATCATCGCCCAAACATATGGGCGCAGCATATCCACGCCTTCCAGAAGTGGGTTACAATTACACCAATGCCAGGAGAGAACACCAGGAAATGTCAAAATGACAAACCTGGGACATTGCATAAAAAATAACTGTCAAATTATGCAACAATAGTTTCACATCATCCTGCAACTATTTTACTTCGTCTACCATCCGGCTGCTGGCCTCACATCCACATGTGTTAATCATAGAGGTAGACGATCACCCAGCTAGTGTAGGGGTGACATGTGGTCATCATATTGGATCCTATAGCTGGTTTTCTCAACCTGGTGCCGCTACTTATTGTAGCTACCCAAATTCCTCACGTTGCTTGATGGACACCGGTTTCATACTGACCGAAATTACATGAGAAAATTTCTTCCCCCATGGAGACTCGAATCAGAGAAAGTCCCGTCCCTCTGCGCCAAGGCATTTTGCCTTAACCACTCGACTACGGCCCGAGACATTAAAAACATATATATATATACATCTTTATTAGGAGACGGATTTCCATGACGTCATATTTTTTAAATCTTTATTTTGAGTTTCGAGTAAATAAATATCATTTATATAGGCCTTATGATAAATGTTTAGTGATTTGTATTGTGTTTAAAAGGTTGCACTTCTCACGTGTTTAGTTTTCTGGTCATATTAGTTCTAATTTCTGTAATAAAGTTATATTTTAGTTACATTTCAGGGATTTTTTATAAGTCAGCCAAGTTTAAATAACCAACATAATGTAGGTCCCAAGTTGAATGTTCGCTTGTTCGAATATCGCCTTTTATTCTTGGAAATTCCTTGAATGTCCGGACCATTACAACCCCCGCTTTCACTGTATGGCGAAAAGTTGGAAAATGTATCTAAATGAATAATTGTACTGTATAAACTGTATAATAGATTCAACACATTATAAGGCCATATTTGTTGTCTTTTTGGTCATATTTATACACTTTTAGGTCACAAATACATGCTTTTTTTTTGGTTGACTTGCATGGAAACAGTTGTTTATTGTTTTAATTATTGTCTAGATAATTGGAATTTCCTGTATGCGCATAGCAATATGAATTTTGCAGTACAGATAACGCAAAGTTGTCATAGCGATTCAATAAATAGTTATTTTAGCTTGCAATATTGTTTATTTTTTATTAAACAAACACCATCACTTATGACGAAATCATGACATCACCAAGCAACAATACCACGGCCAACTCTACTACTCTAGTATAGTGGGCCATGAACATAGTCACAAAATAAACTCGATAAACTATTATTTATTTTTGCGTGATAGTGCGTTTTGTCGTACTTAAGCAATGGCAACCACGATTGAAAGTTCAACTTCCTACATTTCGGGGTTGCCAACCTAAATAACTATATTGTAATAAAATAACTATACTGTAATATTACATTACAAAACGCATGTGGGAAATAAAACCACTGCCCTCTATGTACACTACGTGCAATGTATGTACAAAATATATCCAAAAGGTAGTGTTAATATACATTATACGAAACAAATCACTGCAATTTAAATTAACTGAACTTTATTTGAAACAATATAAAACAATAAATACATACTTGCCGCCATTTTATAACTAATTGGTCTCATGACCTCCTGTAGTTTCAACTAATAAATATTGAACACACTGTTAACGTTGCAGTTGTTTATAATGAACGCAAATATTTCCAACAAGATATTATTTATTTACTATTATTATTATTTTGAAAATGTCCCCGCTGTGGTCTCGGGGTATCGTGCTGCCTTGTCACGCAGCGGGCCCGGGTTCGATTGCCGGTCGGGACTGTTTTTCTGGGTGAGGTTTTTATCGGGGTTTTTCCTGTAAGACAAATGTCAGGAAAACTTTAGGGCCCAAACGGTCCCCGAAATCATATGACCATCGCAATCATCATCATTCATATTCATCTTAGGTTAAGCTTAGGATTAGGGACTCTCCTGGCGCACCATTATCATCATCATCATCACCCATCATATCATCGGGGCAACGTAACCCCAACCTCAGAAGTGGGTTACAAGTACGCCATGCCAGGAGAGAGACCAGGAATGTCGAAAGACAAACCTGGGGCATTTGAAAAAAAATATATATATATATTTTGAAAACACCAGTTGCATGAGTTGCATGATTAAGGCTTATTTTGAATAATTTCTACTATAAAATCAGCGAATAATTTCAACTCCGTAAGTAATATCATTGCGATCAGTTTCATGGATTACAGTCATCATTACTAACAAAAAAGAAAACATAATACAAATCTGTCTAACTAACTCACTGGCACTATCGAACCCGTAGGTTCATGGCCGCGCGGACATAAGCTCTCCATATATATATATATATATATATATATATATCCCTATCCTGAGCCAATGTTTTCCAATCATCCCCTGTATAATCTACTTCCCTCAAATCATAGTTAATGTTATCCTCCCACCTCATTCTTGGTCTACCAACTAGGCGTTTTCCCTCTGGTTTTCCTACAAGAAGCTTCCATGCACATCTTTCATTCCCCATTAGTGTCACATGTCCTGCCCATTGCAGTCTACGAGACTTAACTGTTCTCATTATATTTGGCTTCCTATAAAGACCATATAATTCACTGTTATGCAGTCTTCTCCATTCGCCTGTCTGTTCATCTCTCTTTGGTCCAAAAATGTTCCTAAGAAATAATCTGTCAGGGAAGATAATTGGTTGGTTGGTGTCTAATGTGCTGCATTTAACACTGCAGTCATTACCTGTCTTGCTCTCCAGTACTTCGAAGTTTTCCTGTTTGATGGCTGTACAGTTGTTAAGTTGTTTATCATCCATTTCCTCTTCTGGGTGGTTGCATAGAATGCATCTTGGTGTAGACAATATACTGATACTGTGCAAGTGTTTAGCAAGGCAGTGGAGGCCTATAGTTAATCTGAAGTGTGCAACTGACAGAGGAAGATGGACCGGAAGCTACTCAACATCAAGAGAAGATGCGAAGACATAACGCAGGTCAGCGAATCTGAAAGACGCAACGAACACAGCAATATACTCAAAGTGGAATTGGGGAAGATATGTACTCAGAATTGACCCCAAAAAGTGGACATATGTAGTGAACGTGTGGGAACCTACAGGTCAGGAAATAGGGGTGTGGAGAGGCAAAGAATGTGATGGTGTGTTGTTTTCAAGAGTCAAATAGGGAGCGTGTGGTCTAGAATAGTAACACACAGGCAGAAGAGGAAGGAATGTGCAAAAATTGAGAGACCGTGTGAAGAAATGTTAGCGCCACGGGTATGGCTACTCCCAGACTCTCTGTAAGCCACCCTGTAACAGGAAGCCCTTGCCCGCACCGGGGTGTTAATGAGCTAATTGGAAAAATGAATCGGTAGATCTTTAAATTGGTGTCAAATTATACAATATGCAAATAGGCAGTAAATTACGGGTTTTCACTGCAGTTCGACACTTTAAATTTTGAAGTTCTCTAATTCAATAAAATGGTAAACCAACAAAATGGAGCCATAAATTTAATTTAAGGGATTACCTTAGTCTACCTAATTCCTAAACTGACTAACTAATTAACTCAGAGGCTCTATTGAACCCGTAGGTTCATGGCCGCGCGGACATAAGCTCTCCATATATCGCTATCCCAAGTTAATGTTTTCCAATAATCTCCAAATTATTCAACTTACTAAAGAGATTTAATATATTTTCTACAATCCTAATCCCTATCTATCATTTGATCTATTTAATAATAATTTCCTTTCATAACTTCAAAGAGGAAAATATATCTAATATATCTCTTAATAAGTCTCCAAAACTTATATTAAAAACAGATGCAAAATAATAAGAAATGTAATTAAAAGTTAAAGGGGAATTATAAAAAATCATTATCATAACTGTATAATCTACTTCCCTCAAACCATAATTAATGTTATTCTCAGATCTCATTCTTGGTCTACCAACTGGGCTACGTAGTCCCTACTTGACTTTTTTCTACTTTACAGCAAAATCAATGTTTCCTAGTTTATCTGATAGTTACATTACACCGAGCAACAAAAAATACACTTTTTTTTTGTCTCAGAAAGAAAAATATGTGATTCTGATAGTATTTTTTCTCCTGAATTCAAATATGATATCGATTTTTCTCCATCACGCAAGGTTTCCGAGAGACAGGCATTTATAATTTCAAACACTTTAATATTTTCTACATTCGTAACTACATCATATTCGAACATTCGGACTCACCTAGAAAATAAATTACGATTTTCTGGTGGAGAATCCCTCTTGATGGTCCAACAATAATCGGCCAGCATATTAGGATTTCATTTGCCTTGATATCTCTTTTCCATAGCTAAAATCTCCTGATGAAAGTGTTCTCCGTTTTATTTTAAAATGGACAAATGGACGAAAAAACGTTTATTAAAAAAGTAATTATTCAAATCCATTAATTAAAATTGAAAAAAAAAAGAAAAAATGTGAGTGATGGAAAAATTCCGAATACATATTTGAAAACACGATAAAAAACTGCATTAAGTACAACTATTGGTACTTCGAGATAAAAATCATGTTGACCAGTGTGGTCACATTATCGAACAAAGTATGAACTAGGTTTGTTCGATAATATAACATTTTTATAGTGGAATGCAGGCTTTCACGGCCGGTAATCATGGTTATAAAAGATTCCGGGCTATGTGGCCGTGGTCTATAACTGGCGTTTCTTCCAGACGTTTCTCCCTCAACTGCGGAGGGCATCTTCAGTGGCGAGCGCTTACAGCTGTTGTTTCCCTGTCGAAACAACAGTCGAGTCTACGACAGGGAAACAACAGCTGTAAGCGCTCGCCACTGAAGATGCCCTCCGCAGTTGAGGGAGAAACGTCTGGAAGAAACGCCAGTTATAGACCACGGCCACATAGCCCGGAATCTTTTATAACCAGAACATTTTTATGTTTTATACAAAGATGTTTCACTGCAAATGTAATCCTGAAAGTTGATAATTATTTTCTAGGTGTGTGAAGACCAAAAGTGCCAAGAAGAAGTGTTCCCCTTAGCAATGAATTACATGGACAGGTTCCTGAGTGTGTGTCCTATCAGAAAGAACCAACTACAGTTGCTGGGTACAGCGTGTTTATTAATAAGTTCAAAGCTCAGGGAACCCCGACCTCTCTGCGGAAATCCTAGTCTTTTTTACAGACAATAGCATCTCCATAGACGACTTGTGGGTGAGTAACACTTTTTTATTTCTATTTTCACTCGATTCTATTACTCAAATACTCTAGCTTAGTATAGATAACATCGGCTGTAGTAACAACTTTTCTGAAGGTATCATCAGTAATATATTATTATATGACACATTTTTCTTTTGTTTATGTTAATTATTTGATCTGAAACATGGAGTGTGCGTGTACATTATATTTAAATAAAGTATTAATTATATTTGAAGAGAAAAATTTTCGCCTAGACCGGGACTCGAACCCGGGACCCTTGGCTTTCCGGGCCAAGTGCTCTACCAACTGAGCTACCGAGGCGAGTTACGATCTAGACGCAAATTTTTCTCTTATGTACGTTGTAATTCCCTCGCGCCAAATGCTTGAAACCATAGCTTCTATCTTTGCAAATGGCGGCTTCTTAGTTAAGAAGACATTTATTGGGAATTTAACACTACTTTATAGCCAGTAGGGCTTCTATTGACGATTTTTATTATTAATTTAACACTTCTCATAGAAGGATAAATTATATTTGGAGAGAAAAATTTTCGCCTAGACCGGGACTCGAACTCGGGACCCTTGGCTTTCCGGGCCAAGTGCTCTACCAACTGAGCTACCGAGGCGAGTTACGATCTAGACGCAAATTTTTCTCTTATGTACGTTGTAATTCCCTCGCGCCAAATGCTTGAAACCATAGCTTCTATCTTTGCAAATGGCGGCTTCTTAGTTAAGAAGACATTTATTGGGAATTTTTCTCTTCAAATATAATTTATCCTTCTATGAGAAGTGTTAAATTAATAATAAAAATCGTCAAAGTATTAATTATTAATACAAAAAATGGGGATTACAGATAAATTATAATAAAACATATCTTTCATTGGATACGACAGATGAGCTAAAATGCAATTCAGGAAGAATACGCAATGTTAACAATTTTAAATATTTAGGATCTATTTTAGATAAAAGTGAAAATTCAATTACAGAAATTGAAAGAAGAATAGCTGATGGAAGAAGAATCATTTGTATGATGAACTCAGTGCTTTGGAATAAAAATATAATACACAGAACGAAGAAAACTATATTTCAAGTTCTGTTACCAAACATTTTATTATATGGATCCAAAACCTCGACAATAAGTAGAAAACAAGCCAACAAGCTGTTAGCAGTAAAAATGGATTTTTGGAGGCGATTGACAAGAATTTCAAGAAGGGATAAGGTCAGAAACAGCACAATAAGTGAAATTATGCTAGTTAAAAAAAAAACATATTGGAAAAAAATAGAAGAAAAACGTTTGAAATGGTATGGACACCTCATAAGAATGGAAGAAGAGAGAATACCAAAGAATATCCTTAATTGGAAAGCTAATGGAAGAAGTAGAAGAGGCAGACCTAGAGAACGTTTGATGGATGGAGCGAGGAGAAGTATGGAAGCTAGAGATCTGAGGGAAGAAGATACTTTAGACAGGAACATGCGCGACAAATCACTTTGGGTTGAAGGAGAAATACTGTATTGTGGAATATTTCTAATTAAAAAAATATAATAAATGAGAATATTTTCTCATGAAGTAAAGCACATCAGCATGATATAAATTATTTTATATTTTGGTAAAATATTAAAGGAATGAGATACAATGTGAAAGAAAGCAGACTTAAGTAGTATCAGTAGGCACTTTGGGAATTCCCTATATTCGTTCTAGGAGATACGGGGGTGATGAAAACATATGAAGTCGCCGACATGGATACATCTGTATGTACTACTGTAGCGTAGAATGACGGCATTTTTCTATTGTAAGAGTTAAAAATATCAAAACAAAAGAGAAAGACTGCATCCTATTCGGGCAGAGGAAATTAAGACTATCGGGTAGATGCCTGGGAGATAATTGGATAGATCATGAAAGCTGAAAGATCATACTTTGTGGTAGATAAATCTGAAAATTGAGATTGATGGAAAAATTACCAAGTGTCTGATTTCTCATACTTAGGAAGTGTTTTTGCAGAACATAGGAGTGGCATTGATTCAAAATTACAAAAATATAATAAAATGAATGGGGTAATAAGAAGACATTTTGGTAAACTGATGAGGACAGATACAGAACTAAGATTACATAACATCACATCAAAAGCTGCTCTAAAATACGGAAGTGAAATTGGGATTTTAAATAAAAGAAATTCTTAGAGTAAACCAAATGCGATTCTTACGTTCATTATTAGGAATTAATACACTGCATCACAAAAGGAACACTATTATCAGAGAAAAACTTGGGGTACCAAGTTTAGGTGAAGATATAGAAAGATACCAAGAAGAATGGAAAAATCATCTGAGAAGATTGGAAAGAACTGGACACAGGGACCAGAAAGACCAAAACATCGGTGGAAAGATCAACACCATCTTCGTTAGTTTTACCGTCACAGATCACATGGCCTAAAACGGATTTGTTCATGTTGATGATGATGATGGTGAAATCTATGTTACTATATATACACACACTTCACGTATGCCATGAAAACAAAAAAAATTAATGCCTGAGCCGAGATTTGAACCCGGGACTTGTAACTCTATACGTTAGTGCATTATCCACTACGCTATCCAGGCATTTCAGTGCAAACATTTATTTTCCTTCCTTATATATAATTCTCATCATAGGAGGCGTCGAGAAGCATCAGCACTGCAGTCTTACAGCTTTTGTTACAAGAAAGCAATTTAATGAGAATATTTTTACTTTATAGCAGTTTTTTTTATTTCGAGATATGTATATATATATATATAGTATATATATATATATGAAATATATTTGTAATGCCCTTGAAAACTGATTCTATATGAGAATAACAATTTAGGAACGTTATATCAATCAAGATCGAAAGAACAGAATCATAGAAATCCAAAGATGTTAATTTGGCTATTTGATCCTGTTTCTTGTTCAATCTGAAAGGCCTTTGAACTTAGAAGAATTAAGCCTAAGAAAGAAACAGATGGTGCTATAAAAATCGGAACGGAATCCTAACCCAAAACACGTATGGAATTTCCAAATAAAGACGCGAATAATATGCACATACCTCGTTTTCTAACAAAAGCAACATTTTCGTTCATTGAAAGATCATTCAAGATGCCAACAGTGGGCATATTCGGGGGAAATGTGTCTAATTATACGTAAATACTAGGGGTTTGTGTGTAAAAATGTATATGAGCACCTGACATGGGAATATTTTCTTGGCATGCCAACATGGTGGGGAGGACTTGTGGAATGTGGGCGGTCAAGCTTTTTCAGCCCAAGTGAACCTGTTAAACAAGCTGCAGACCTTGTCCCCCTCCCCTCTTTTTCTGAGAAGGTATACTCCCTCCAGTGGAGAGAAATCTAGACAGCTAGATCGTTAGTTAACTTTGGCGGTGTATTCCCATCCCTTATCTGCCGACCGCAAGAAGAATGAGGGGTCCAGATTCCTGTTCAAGCTTTCTTCAGCATTATATAGCGCCGTCTAATGCAATAAGGATATATGTGCAGAGACCAACAAACCACCCACCGCGACCTCGAAACTCTGGTATTCCTTGTGTATAAACTACTTCTATTGTTACAAAGCGCACATTCATTGTTCGCTTATATTCACTTTGCTTCGATTCCCGGAAAATTTAAGATAATTGGTGAAATCATCATCATCATCATCATCATAGTACATTCACGAATTTAGGCCATTTGTTGACCTGTTTCGGCCTCAAGAGAAACACCATCCAGAAGTCTTTTGAGTGGACGTCCTGGTCTTCTTCTTCCTGCAGGTTGATATCTTAACATTAGTTTGGGTATTCTGTGATCTTCCATTCGATGAACATGTTGTATCCATCTTTACTTATAATCAGAAATTTTGTTTTCTAAAGATTCCATGTGTAATTCTTCTAAGATATCTTCATTTTTTTTGTGATCTAGTAGTGTGTATCCTGCAGTCCTCCGAAGATATCTCATTTCAGCAGATCTAAGTCTCTGTATATCCTTCTGTTTCAACGTCCATACTTCGCTACCATACAAAAGAGTTGGAAGAGCCAGTGTTTTATACACTTTCAGTCTTGAATGCTTTTGGACTAACTGTGGCTTGAAGATAGAATTTATTAACCCTAAAATTCTTAAAAATTTAGATATTTTTGCATTTACATCCTTTTCTTCTTCATATGAGATATTGCATCCTAGATATGTAAGATGGTGAAATCATCGGAGAAAAAAAACTTGCCAAAATCAACTATTGTTTTGTATTAGAACCTGTAAATATTCACATTCTTATATCCTAATTCTGATCAATGATTCTCATGAGACCAGCCTCTTGGGTTAGCGATCAGCGTTTCTAACTACAATTCATGAGGTCCCGGATTCGATTCCCAGTAAGACAAAAAAAAATGTCCTAAAGGGAATTCCTGTATAGTCAGGAATTCAGGTTAAGAACTTCCCTGGCACTTCATTATCATTTATCACCCATCGTATCATTGGGGTAAAGTAATTCCGCCTTCCAGGTGCCCCAACTTAAGAAATGGGATTACAATTCCGCCAATGCCAGGGGAGAAAGCCAGAAATGTCATAAAAGACAACCTGGTGGCATTGGACAAAAAAAAAGTTTCTCATGATTAATGACGTGTTGTAGGTTAATACATTATAATACCATCAAATAATTTGTTAGTAATGGGGTTACAAACAAAGTTGGACGAGGCAGTTTTTTTATAGCAAAAAGTTCTGAAATGCTTGGTTAGATTTTTTATAAATTATGTAATTTAGAATACATTATTGCAATTCAAATGATTGTCTAGTGTATCCGAGCTAAGTTCCAATTGTAATGTAAACAAACTTGCATGAGGTTTTACTCCGTCTGTTGGGTAATATTTTCAAATGCCATATGAGAGAATTGTCTATGAAGTGTCAATGATAGAAACTTTTTTTTTGGGGTTATATCGCATTTTACGGGAAATTATATTAAATACAAGGTAAGATGGTGTCAATAAAATAGTAGCTTCCATTTTTATTTACATATTTGTGACAAAACATTATACAGTATATGGACCTACCTAATCAGATGTTTATGCATTTGCCATGATGTCGATAAATATCCTTTATTTACAATTTCAGTATGAATTGAATATGTGCGCCAGTTGATTTACCTGTAAAGTGTGCTTTTATTTTCACTTCATTCTGGATGCCTAATGTACGATATTTTTCAAAACTGTTTGAAAACATTCAAAATAATTTAAATCCATTTTTCAAAGGTTTCCCTTTTTAATATGTGAAACAAACAAGTTTCGAAATTTTTATTTTTAACTCATACTGTTACTAAAATTCACATTGCGATTCATTTTTTCTTTTCACAATTTAGGGTGTACCTAGAGCCATTCTTGTATTTTCTTTTTAATTCCGCGGAAAGAAAATTCATTTTCACATTTTTTTTTTTGCAAAATACTACTTAATTTGCTTAGTTGCTTTAATTTCGCTTTAATTTTATATCAGAGCTTTATAAAGAGTTGACTACTTTCTAAATTGCTAGTATATTGTGTAATGTTGTTTGGAATCTGAATAAATAAACACAATACATACATCTTTACCATCATCATCATCATGCGGTATCATGGAAGCTGCCGCCGTCTTCCGGAAACCAAACGCCATTCCTCTCTGTCCATCCATTGATCTTCCTCCAATCCTCTGATATTCATAGCCGCTTGTACCCTTTCTATCCAAGTTTTCTTCGGTCTTCCTCTCTTCCTCCTTTCTATTGGGATCCATTCCGTAACAATTTTAGGCAATCTTTGCTCTGGCATTCTTTTGACATGGCCATACCACTGTAATTTTTTCTTTTCTATAATGTCCGGCTCCTCTTGTATACCCAAAATTATATATATATATGTCCACCGCTGTGGTCTCGAGGTAGCGTGCTGCCTTGTCACGCAGCGGGCCCGGGTTCGATCCCCGGTCGGGGCAGTTTTTCTGGGTGAGGTTTTTATCGGGGGTTTTCCTCATCTGTAAGACAAATGTCAGGAAAACTTTAAGGCCCGAAAGGTCCCCGAAATCATATGGCCATCATCACCATCCTTACCATTATCATCATCACCATCATCCTTCACCGGTGTGGAAAGCAACGGGAAGCTACCACACCTACACAATTCCCTAGTAAAGCTGCAAAACATAGCATGGAAATGCTATGATTGCAGTGAAGGACCTGCCTTCGGGCAGAATTACTATGGATGGATATATATATGTACATATATATATATATATATATATATATATATATATATATATATATATATAATTTTCTGTACGTGTGTATGTCACTGGACTACTAAAAGACTGGGCAGATTTTGATGATTTTTTTTAATGGGTCCATGGATGGTTTAGATTCACAACTGAACCCGGTAAAACCACAAGGTGTAGGAGTTCACCAGAAGTGAAAATATAAAAACCGCTCTAGCGGTCACAATTTTCGATTCGCAACGAAACTCAATATATCCTATTAAATTAAACCGAGTAGGTATTACCAAATAATGAGCGAAATCCGACAAAAGTGGAGGTTTACCTGAAATCCAAAATGAACGCCATATTTGGTTTGTCTCAGCATATACCATACAATTTAATTAAGCTTTGTTATTTCATATATTTAGGCGTAGCAACGCAGGGCCTTGTATTAGCTGGTACAATATAGAGATTGTCTCATTGGGTGGCCTGGGTTCATAAAATGAAAACGTTTTCCTAGAAACTGGTCATATATAGAACGATTTTGTTATAACCCTCTGGGTGGCCTCCAATATGACACGGCGAGATTTCCTTCACATCTCTCCAGATGCGGGTACTGTTTAGCTCCAACCACTCACACAATCTCAAGATTCCATTCTTTCTCATCCGCAGTCACTTATACAGTACAGTCGTGTATTTCCTCTTAAACCTCTATTATTATTATTATTATTATTATTATTATTATTATTATTATTATTATTATTATTATTAGATAGATTAGATAATCGGTTAATTAATATCTTTGACATCGTCCGATTCCTAATATCCAATTTTGTCCGTCCATCCAATCTCCTGGTTGTAGATGTTTCTCCTTCATGTATAAATATATTCCCTGACTCCAGGAGGTGTTAGGCCTTCCTCTGCCTCGTCTTCCCTCAGGTTTCCAATCCAAAACAGATTTTGGTAGCCGATCCTCTTCCATTCGCTGGACATGTCCGTACCATCTTAATGGCTGAGTTTTAATATAATCTAAAATAATGTCTTCAATCTTCATTTTCTCACTTATAACCGAGTTTCTAATTTTCCTTCTTCTTGAAATTCTTGCTGCCCTTCGTATAAAATCCATTTCCGTTGCCAGAAGATACTTATTTTGTTTTTGTTATTAATGACCAAAGATCTGCTCCATAAGTAATTATGCTTTTAACAATCATATGATATATATATATATATATATATATATATATATATATATATATATATATATATACATTTTATTTTTAATACCTATATTTTTATCCCACAATATTCTTCTTTTTCTTCTTCCTCCCAAATATTAGACCAAGGCCTGTTACGATCCTATAGAAAATTTTCCCTCCAGCGTACCTCGGGAAATTCTCGTATAAGACTTGAAAGCATAATAATAGTCCCTTCGATTGGTTGCTGGCCGAAGGAAGGCAAGACCAGTGATGGGGCTGCCATCTTATAGCCTTTGGTCAGGCTTTTCTGGAGAAGAAAAGAAATAAAGGAAAGAAGAAATGGAAGAAAGGAAAGACACCTAGCCCTCGGATGCCCTAATAGCGTCGGGGTAAAAAAACAAGAGTTAACCAATTGAGGTTAGATAGTAAAGTTAAAAGAGTGCAAAACACAAGTGGAAGAAATGTTTTGCACAGCTTGGGCACCTTGTGGTTGCCATCCACATATCCCCTAGATGACCCTTGAGGGGCCCACAATATTCCATTATTATTATTATTATTATTATTATTATTATTATTATTATTATTATTATTATTATTATTATTATTATTCTATCTATCTATCTTCGGGTTTTTACAGCTGCTGCCGTCTTCCCGTGCCAAACCTCCAAAGCCTACGGTCTTGGGCATCTTCGATGCTTAGCCCTCTAGCTTGCATTACTGTCTTCATGTTTTCCTTCCATGTTAACCTTGGTCTTCCTCTTTTCTTCTTTCTGTTAGGATTCCATTCATATAGTTGCTTCGGCCATCGCTCATCTTCCATTCTTAAAACATGTCCTAACCACTTTAATTCCTTTTCCTCAATTCTTTCAATTATGCTTTCTTCTGCTTCCATTTGTTTCTAATTTCCTTATTTGTGACACGTTCTAATTTAGACTTTCTGGCACTTCTTCGTAAATAATCCATTTCTAGAGCTATTAGTCTATTCTTGTAGTACTTATTGATTGTCCATACCTCACTTCCGTACATTGATTATTATTATTATTATTATTATTATTATTATTATTATTATTATTATTATTATTTTATGAGTTGTTCAATTTTGACACGAATCAGATTCTCCGACAGTATTTCAAGGAGACTATACTTTATGTTCTATTGACTGCCGTACATTACATGAATATTTCTCAAATTTATTTTCTACATACAATGACTTTGTTGGAGAAGAATACCCAGACAAACAAGAGGTGAAGTTGAAGCTGTTCAATTAGATGAAACATTTGATACTTCTAGAAGTAAAAAGTAAAGTGATCCCACAACAGACCCGGAGGCCCTTGGGGTAGTAGGAGGTTAAGGCTCCCACTTTTTCTAGACAGTCGGCACTTTATGTCAGCCGGGTTGTCAGCCCTGCGTGACGGCCGCCTTTACCCCCAGAACAAGTGTCTGGTACTCATTTCCGTTAGAGGTTGAGTAGACCCCAGGGCCATAGTGCCGCCAGAGGGTTTGGGTCAGTTTAAAAATCCTGACCCAACGGGACTTGAACCCTCGACCCTCCGGCTTGTAGCTCAGTGCCTTAACCACTACGCTACGGCGTGCCCCCACTTCTAGTACAAATGAAATTATTGAGGCTACTAGGAAAATTTCAATAGACACTGCCAGTGGGTCAGATCATGTAATTGTAAGAGCAATTAAAAACAATGTCGCCGCTGAAATCATATCTCTAATTGCTACAAGAATGTTAGTTTCAGGAAGTGTACCACCAGTATTACAGAAAGCTCGAACCGTATTAATTCATAAGAGCGGTGTTAAAACGAATTTTCAAACTGGCGCTATAACCATTTGTTCAGTAGTTCGGAGAGTAATCGAGAGAGCCCTTAATAAACGTCTGTATAGTTACATAACCTTCAAAGAACACCAGAGAGGTTACATAAATTCTCCAGGAACATACATTAATACATCTATCCTACATAGCATCCTACAATCAGCTAAACAAAAGAAAGAGTCTGTATGTATAGTTTTTTTGGACATCAGTAAAGCCTTTGATAATATAGGACATACTCATCTTAAGAACACATTACAAACTGTCGGTGTGCCAAAAAAAATTATCACTTCGTGAGTCGTGAATATATCGATAATTTGGAAATCACTCGTGGCATTTGTTATTTAACGAATAAAATTAAGCTCTTTACTTAAAAATAATTATTTGAATATAGTTACCGGTGTTTTAAAATATGTATATAGTTAACGTAAACGGCGATGTTTGAAAACAAATTAGAAATGTGAGGTTATGTATATTCACTGCAACTCGATCATATTATTTATTGCCGAATAGGATCGCAATATTGTAAGAATGGAGAGATAATGAAACACATCAAACTATTATAATCAAACATTATAGCTTAATCATTTATATTTTGAATAAACAACTCAGTAAAATCACTGAATCTATTCATTATTTGCTATATTCAATGTATTTGTTGGAGAAAAATAATGGTCTAACCTGTTCAGAATATTAAAAAAGGAGGAGCTTTCTTTATCTGACTGACTGATTGTTGACGGTGACGTTGCGCCGTCCAGTGTGCTGCATACTGTTTCCCACTGGGATAAACTTGGCAGCAAATTCCTTTTTGGCTATCAAGTAGTGGTTGTGGATTATGTAACCTCAGCCTTTGGTGACAATGTATTTTACCTAACAGGTCTATACCAGAATAATAGTGCAAACCACTATACTTGTAAGAAGGCATCATAAACTACGCCGCCGGCAAGCAGAGAGTTTTCTTTATCACAAAAGCAGGAGCTGATAAAGAGAAATCGATAAAGAGCTAGGTGAAACACGACTGTCATTGGTGTAAAACAGAATTCAATGAAACGTGATTGGTCATTGACTACCATTTGCGACATGAGTTAAATAGTCATAAGTAATGCCACGAGTGATTTCCAAATTATCGATAAATTCACGACTCACGAAGTGAGGAGTGAATTTATCTAGAGAATTTGGAAATCAAGAGTGGCATTTGTTAGGACTATTTAACGAATAAAATTAAGCTGTTTACTCACAAATCATTATTTAACTATAGTTATTTTAAAATATTTATATATTTAATGTAAACGGCGATGTTTGAAAACAAATGAGAAACGATAGGTACGCTTCTACTGCTTCTTTTGTTTATCACTGCAACCAGATCATACTATTTATTGCCAAAGGAACGCAATATTGTAAGAATGCTCTCTAGTGGAGAAAAAATGAAACACATCAATCTGTATATTAATTCATTTTGATGTCGTATGATGTAAATATGACAATTATATTTTTCTCGATTATTACCTGGAAAAAATACATTTAAGAAAGTGCAAACAGTGGTTTCTTTTTTGGTGGTATAATAAATTGCTACAAATGTTGACATGTAAGCACTATTATATACAATCTGGTAGCCGTATTTGTTATAGGCTCAGTCACTGCAAAATAACGGTCAGACCTGTTCAGAATATTAAAAAGGAGGAGCTTTGTTTAATATATGATAATCCTAACACTGATAAATATTTCGTGAAACACGACTCTGATTGGTTGTAAAACAGAAATCATTGAAACGTGATTGGTCATTGACTCCCATTTGGGGCATGAGTTAAATAGTCAAAATAAATATTACGTCTCCAGACAAGAAACACAACTCAAATTGAAACGTATCAAAATAAAACTAAACCAATTACTATAAATCGAGGAGTTCTACAAGGTCCTTCTTATCACCATCCTTATATAACATTGCAACTAATCAAATTCTCGATGAACTCTCAGAAATATCAATAACAAGTCAATATGGTTATCTATTACTTCCGGATCAACATCATCTAACAATTATGAGCTTTGCTGATGACACGGTGATTATAGGGAAAGATGTAACAGCTGCCAGTGAACTGACAAGAATAGTTCTGCAAAGGTTTCAGGAAACAGGCCTTCAAATTAATGTTTCCAAATCAGCAGCTTTCAATCGAGAAAGGTAAACGATGTGAAAAAGATCTCCAATTTCATGGACATGCAATTCGTGCCCATAAAATCACTGATACTATTCGTTACTTAGGTGTCAACTTTTCAGATCATATAACTTTTGATTCTAAGCAAACCCTTAGTAAATTACGGAATAATATTGAAACTCTCATTGCTCACCGCTGTTACAGCCTGATCAGAAATTTACTTACTTACTTACTCACTGGCACTATCAAACCCGTAGGTTCATGGCAGCGCGGACATAAGCTCTCCATACATCCCTATCCTCAGCCAATGCTTTCCAATCATTCCCTGTATAATCTACTTCCCTCAAATCATAGTTAATGTTGTTCTCCCACCTCATTCTTGGTCTACCAACAGGGCGTTTTCCTTCTGGCTTTCCTACAAGAAGTTTCCATGCACGTCTTTCATTCCCCATACGCGCAACATGTCCTGCCCATCGCAGTCTACGAGACTTAACTGTTCTTATTATATCTGGCTTCCTATAAAGACCATGTAGTTCATTGTTATGTAGTCTTCTCCATTCACCTGTCTGTTCATCTCTCTTTGGTCCAAAAATTTTCCTAAGTTCTTTATTCTCAAATACTCGTAATCTCCTTTCCTCCCTTAAACTAAGAGTCCACGTTTCGCACCCATATAATATAACTGGTAGGATAATAGTTTTATATATTTTCAGCTTAACGTTTTTTGAAAGTAGTTGGGACATCAAAGTCTCTGCAATGCATAATAGCATGCATTTCCAGAATTGAGCCTATGTTTAATTTCTTTGTGCATCTCATCCTATTTGTGATTATTGTTCCTAAGTATTTGAATTCAGCCACTTCCTCAAAATTTCCCTCATTTGTCCTTAGCTGTCCATTTCCATTATATACTGAATTTCTACGTGTCACCACTGATCAGAAATTTACAGTTTTAAATTGTTCCATATCTCCAACTCTAATTTACCCGTTTCAAACATAACCACCAAATCAAATCCAAAAACATTTTAGTGAATTGTGATAAACTTTTGAGAAATGGGCTTAAAGAAATTTTACATCTTCCGATGTATGTCCCTGATCATATTTATATACTAAATGTCGGAATAAAGGATTTTGATTATTTTGTGCAACATGAGAAACAAAATTACAGCAATTGATTAAGTATTTTAAAATAGCTAAATTGAGATGGGCAGGACATATCCAGAGAATGGATGATGTTGAGACAGTTAAGAAGATAATGATGGACCATCCAGATGGAAGACGAAATGTTGAAAGACTTAAAGCTAAATTCGAAATTGGTGGACAGTCGCCAGGAATAGAGAGGTCTGGAGGAGAGTTCTTAGAGAGGCTGTGACTCGACTCGTGTTATTACGCCAGATATGATTATTATCATCATCGTACATTCACGAATTTAGGCCACATATTTCAATTCCTTCTGGATTTTTTCGTGTTGAGACTTGAAAGTAGTTTTGAAGTTCCTTAGGACAGGTTACTGGCCCGACGCTAAGTAGTCCAGTGGTAGGGTTGCTACCTTTTAGTCTCTGGACAGACATTAGGATACCGCATTTACTCAGTACCTGATGAAACGGTTATACCGCCGTGACTCGGTCCTCAGAGCCTCGTTTGTGAAAACAGGTTGTACCACGAGAAGTGAGGATGAGAATTGGGTAGGAGAGGTTATACACACGTCACTACCCCTTACAACCCATGATTATTATTATTATTATTATTATTATTATTATTATTATTATTATTAAAATTAATATTATTTAATTGTAAAAATATTTAATGGAATGCAGTTCAACTTATACATGATGGATAAAATAATTTTTTCCATAGCATGACAGCTGTGAAAAACTATGATCGCCTACACTGTTTTTGTCACTGGCAAAGAGAAGTTATAGAATAATCATGATTGATTCAACCTTAATTTCAGTTTTCCTCACCAGATTTTCTCTACTTCCCATATTAAGAGCTACTCATTTGTCCTCGTGAAGATGAGTGGGCTCCGTTCTAGACCTTATACACACAAAAATATAGTATAACCGGGAATAGAATCCGGAGCTATACCGGAATCATAGTCATTTAACCGGTGCACTACAGAAGTAATAGTTTATTGATTTGGGCCTATGTTGTGTATATTATGGACAATTACAATTATTAACGGCAGAAATAGAATACACTAAGGAACACTATTTCTATAAAAAAGATGATATTGCACCTCTATATAAAATAGTACAACACTCACCAGTTATCTTTATTTTCAATAAAACAAATATTGTGTAATTTCAAATAATTTAATTTCTATCCTATAAAATAAAAATAATTATTAATCCATGTCATGATAATAATCAATTTACATGAGGGTCTGCATTACTAAATTAGGCATAGAGTTACATGATTTCTTAACTGTACTTCCTGGTTCGTTTATCGATTTTGATAATTTGTTTACTATTTCACTGTTTTCAAAAAGTGATATACATACAGAATTTTGAATGAAGTGCTTTCTCTACGTCATGAAAACTATGTTTGAGAATAATTTCATGAATATAATAAGTCTTTATAGGAAGCTAGATATAACAAGAACAGTTAAGTCTCGTAGACTGCGATGGGCAGGACATGTTACACGTATGGGGAATGAAAGACTTGCATGGAAGCTTCTTGTAGGAAAGCCAGAGGGAAAACGCCCAGTTGGTACCAAGAATGAGGTGGGAGAATAACATTAACTACGATTTGAGGGAAGTAGATTATATAGGGAATGATTGGAAAGCATTAGCTCAGGATATGGATGTATGGAGAGCTTATGTCCGCGCGGTCATTAACCTACGGGTTCGATAGTGCCAGTGAGTAAGTAAGTAAGGAGCCTATATTATAAAACTTTTATAATTAAAAGCTTCTTCTTCTTCACATCAAGGTTTAGGCGAATCGCGTGTTCCGAATTCACAATGATTCCTTCCATCTCTTCCTAGGTCTTCCTACATCACTTGATCCTCTTGGTTTATGAAGATATGCTATCTTGGGCAATCTCGTTTCTTCCATTTCTCTGAACATGCTCTTCCCAGCTTATTATTACAAAACAATTTAAATATACATAACCAATATTAAATTTTCTCCTCCATCCACATGTCAAACAGCAATGATTAAAATGTATTTGAAAAAAACATTTCATTACTTCGTGTCATGAAATGATTAGGTCAAAAGATTTTGATAAAAACACTTTCACTACTTAAAAAAATACAATAAGAAATTTGTCAATTGAAATGCTTGTTGCTGCTGACAAAGAATAGGGATGACCACAGAATTCATGGTAAAAAGCCATTTTATATTCAATTATTATTAACAAAGAACCGTGTGAAAAGCCTCGTGGGGAACTCTCAGTCTATATGAGAGGTGTTTAGTGTAGCAGATCCTTCATGTTTTGGTTCCAGTGACCAGGTATTATTGGGACACAACGTCAATATAATCATACACTCGACATTCCCGATAGCATAAATATAAACCTAAATTTTCGATGTTGTCATGTTTTATAAACGTGACACCAGTTCTCTAGCATTGACACTGTTTATACAATTGGTTACAGTGTAACACGCAATATAATACTATTGCTATAGACATGACATGAATTGTTTCCTTTGTATTCTCGATCCATAACACAAACAATTTTCACCTGAACCCGGATTTCAATCGCAGATTAATTATTATTATTATTATTATTATTACTATTATTATCATTATTATTATTATTATTATTATTATTATTATTATTATTATTGTTATTGTATTATTTATTTGACTGGCAGAGTTAGGCCATGTGGCTTCCTCTTCTAGTCACCAGTTCCACTCACATTGGAACATTAGAGTATAATAACACAAAAAAAACTCCTGACGCGACAGGCCTAGAAGGCCCTTAGCCTACCAGCCGCCTGCTGGTCTCACATCCATATGTGTCAATCACAGAGGTAAATGATCATCAGCCAGTGTAGGGGTGACATGTGGTCAGCATCTCGAGTCCCCCAGCCGTTATAGCTGGTTTTCTCAACCTGGAGCCGCTACTCAAATGCCTTACGATGCTGGCCGAAATACCATTAGAAAATGTCTTCCTCCATGGAGACTTGAACCAGCGCAAGTCCCGTAGCTCTAAGCCAAGGCTTCTTGCCTTAACCACTCGGCTACGGCGCGGGACATATAACAACACAATTAGCTCGAATATGAAATAACTAACTCCATGCTCGACATCCCTACGGCCCATCAGGCGGCTGCTGGCACCACATCCACATGTGTTAATCACAGAGTTTGACGACTAAACTGCCAGTGTAGGGGTGACATGTGGTCAGCTTGTCGAGTCTCCCCCCCTTCCCGTTGTTGCAGCTGGTTTTCTCAATTTGGAGCCGCAACTCAAATTACTCAAGATGCTGTGTGGACACCGGTTTCATACTGGCCGAAATTCCATGAGAAACTAATATTACATACTAAATTAAAATTTGATGAATAAGGTAATATATCTTCTTCTTCATCACGGTTTAGGCTTATTTACTAGCCTGTTCCGGCTCCAAATTGCTACTATTTCCATCTTTTCTTTGGTCTTCCCAAACTTCTTCCTCGAGGTGAATAGCTGTATGCTGCTTTTGGTTATTCTATTCTCAGTCATCCTTGCCAAGTGTTTTTTTCAGTTTGTTCTGTATTTAATTATTGTTGTGTTTAATTCCTCTACTTTTAGTTGTCTTATTTCTGTGTTGTCTGTTCTTTGATATCCTGCTATTGGTCTGAGGAATTTGGTAATATATATATATATATATATATATATATATATGGCCACCGCTGTGGTCTCGAGGTAGCGTGCTGCTTTGTCACGCAGCAGGCCCGGGCAGTTTTACTGGGTGAGGTTTTTTATCGGGTTTTTTCCTCACCTATAAGACAAATGTCAGGTCCCCGAAATCATATGGCCATCATTATCATCCTCATCATCATCCTTCACCGGTGTGGAAAGCAACGGGAAGCTACCACACCTACAATTCCCTAGTAAAGCTGCAAAGCATAGCATGCAAATGCTATGATTCCAGTGAAAGACCTGCCCTCGGGCAGAATTACTATGGATGTATATATATATATACAAGATTAAGATTGACATTTCACATAACCCCATAAACAGAAAACGCGTGGAGTAAGGTGATAAGATCTTGGAGGTCATTCCAAGTCGCCAAGAATTGAGATCACAGACTGAGAGAATTTTTCATGGAGTAGAGTTATTGTCTCGCGGGATGTGTGACAGTAAAAAAAAAAAGAACAGTTCTCCAACTTAAGGAAGAAATTTAACTTGCCATCAACATCAACAGATATGTCGTGAAAAGGCCATCTCGAACTTCTTACAGTAGACCAAGTAACTGCCTGCCGAGACTGTGGAAGTGGAATATATCTGATATAATTTTCCGCACTTAAATGGGAGTGTATGTGGATTTAAAAAAAAAAAAAAAAAAAAAATATATATATATATATATATATATTTCGATGCATTTTGACTTAATTATTGCACATTTAAAAACTGCATAATATATGAAAGACCCTAACTAACTTAATAAACTCACTGGCACTATCAAACCCGTAGGTTCATGTCCGCACGGACATAAGCTCTCCACACATCCCTATCCTGAGCTAATTTTTACCAATCATTTCCTATATAATCTACTTCCCTCAAATCATGGTTAATGTTATTCTCCCACTTCATTCTTGGTCTACCAATTGGGCGTTTTCCTTGCTTTTCCTACAAGAAACTTCCATGCACGTCTTTCATTCCCCATTCGTGGCACATGTCCTGCAGATCGCAATCTACGAGAATTAACTGTTCTTATTATAGTCTGGCTTCCTATAAAGACCACGTAGTTCACTGTTATGCAATCTTCTCCATTCACCTGTCTGCTAATCTCTCTTTGGTCCAAAAAATTCTCTAAGAACTTTAATATGAAAGATCCTATATTAATTAATTATATAACTTTAAAAATGAAGATCTATTTAACAAACTTAATAAATTTAATTATATATGTGGAACAATCAAAAGGATATTTAAAAGCACAAGAAAAGAAACAAAACTAAATTTTATAAAGTAGTGGCAGTCCCCTTACTATTGTATGGTAGTGAATTTTGGTTTTAACTAAAAGAGAAGAGAATATCATAGAAGCACTGAATGAGATTTCTGAGAAGTGTGGCTGGTTGCAAACTTCTAGATAAGAGAAGAAGTGAAGATATTAGAAATGAGTTAAATATCTTTAAACTCTTAGATAGAATAAAATAATCTAGAAAAAATGGAAAGAACGTGTTCAAAGAATGGAAGATGATCGCATTCCCAAAATTATACTTAAATACAAACCAAAAGGACGCAGGAATGTTGGTAGACAGATGAGATGGATCCAACTTTTGAATGAGAATCTGAGACCGGAACAAGCCACATGGGCTTAATCCGTGATTGTTGATGATTATGAACTTTAAAATCGATTTGAAGAACAGATTTTAGTCACAGGATAATTGGACAAAGTTTTTTATGTATTGAAACTAATGAAAACTTGTCTTCTCATTAGGATCTAAAACTCATAAGCTATTACGTGCCCATATAAAACACAATGCATTCATTCCTATCTGTTGTAAACGCCAGAACAACCAACAAAAAGTATATAGAAAAGGTAACATACTTCTAGTGGCTCTATTCCTCGAGTTTGTCTGAAATTATAGCATGTATCTTCCGAGGATATGAACTTACAATTAGATAGCTGTTAACAGACAGTGGGTCTATTATGATACAGTTTGGTTTAGAATCACTAGAAGAATACGAACCATTACCTTAGCTTTGTCTTTGTGTAGTCCTAGTGGAATGCCATACGGCTCACTAACATTCTTCTGTTTATGGATACGAATGTGTGATGTATTGGAAGTTTTACCTTAAATAGAAGATATACGATAGCTTTGACATGTAATGAGAACAGAAAATGGTTTTACTTGTATGGCAAGCAAACCAGTCATAGCAAGGTCATGGTAATACTTTAGTGAACAAGTCTGCAATACCAGAAAGATCTATCCTCAATGCGATGGCATGGGATATTTTATCTCCTTTGTCCCATTCTTGGAAAATTCTGACTTATATGACTGGATGTTATATGGAGGAATCTAGAAACAAGAATTGTTGCTTATCAATTTGGAATACTAATCATAACTACTTAGAATTTCTGATATTGTGCCATTTTCAGCCTCTTATTGAAGTATACATTATAAATTATCCTGTTATACGCATAAACTCATGTTTCTTTTGTCCCACTAACTCCCCGATGCGACAGGCCTAAAAGGCCCCTTGGTCTAACAGTCGGCTGCTGGCCTCACATCCACATGTGTTAATCACAGAAGTAGACGATCATCTAGCCCATCGTTTCCCAAACTGTGGTTTGCGAGGGGGTTCGCCAAATATTTCAAGGGGTTTGCCAAAACTTCTCCGTAATGGCGGGTTTCGAGGTTAGGTCTATTATTGTTTCCTTCATTTCTGCAGCATTGTAATAATAACAATAATAATAATAATAATAATAATAATAATAATAATAATAAATGAGGGAAATTTTGAGGAAGTGGCTGAATTCAAATACCTAGGAATAATAATCACAAACAGGAATGAAATGCATAAGGAAATTAAACATAGGCTCAATTCTGGAAATGCATGTTATTATGCATTACAGAGGCTCTTGACTTACCAACTCCTTTCAAAAAAAGTTAAACTGAAAATATATAGAACTATTATTCTACCAGTTATATTATATGGATGCGAAACATGGACTCTTACTTTAAGGGAGGAAATGAGATTACGAGTATTTGAGAATAAAGTTCTTAGGAAATTTGTTTGGACCAAAGAGAGATGAACAGACATGTAAATGGAGAAGACTGCATAACAGAGAATTGCATGGTCTTTATAGGAAGTCAGATATAATGAGAACAGTTAAGTCTCGTAGACTGCGATGGGCAGGACATGTGGCACGAATGGGGAATGATAAACGTGCATGGAAGCTTCTTGTAGGAAAACCAGAGGGAAAACGCCCATTTGGTAGACCAAGAATGAGGTGGGAGAATAACATTAACTATGATTTGAGGGAAGTAGATTATACAGTGATGATTGGAAAACATTGGCTCAGGATAGGGATATATAGAGAGCTTATGTCCGCGCGGCCATGAACGTATGGATTCGATAGTGCTAGTGAGTTAGTTAATAATAATAATAATAATTATTATTATTATTATTATAAAATTAAATTAACCCTATAATGCTCTTTGTTACGTATGTGTATGATCGGGAATTTATCATAAGTAATGCCACGAGTGATTTCCAAATTATCGATAAATTCACGACTCACGAAGTGAGGAGTGAATTTATCTAGAGAATTTGGAAATCAAGAGTGGCATTTGTTAGGACTATTTAACGAATAAAATTAAGCTGTTTACTCACAAATCATTATTTAACTATAGTTATTTTAAAATATTTATATATTTAATGTAAACGGCGATGTTTGAAAACAAATGAGAAACTATAGGTACGCTTCTACTGCTTCTTTTGTTTATCACTGCAACCAGATCATACTATTTATTGCCAAAGGAACGCAATATTGTAAGGAGGAGCTTTCTTTAATATGGTAATTATAACACTGATAAATATTTGGTGAAACACGACTCTGATTGGTTGTAAAATAGAAATCATTGAAATGTGATTGGTCATTAACTCCCATTTGGGGCATGAGTTAAATAGTCACATTATTTCCACAATAAATTAATATTTAACGCGAATGCCTGATTTACAGTTATGTAACAACGTTAGGAATGCATTTGATTTCTCTACAACTAGGCCTACACGTTGTGTAACTTTTAAGTCGTAACTAGAATAACTTTTAGGTTTTAACCGTTAAGGGTTAAGTTAATTTAAGGTTATTAAACCTTTTGCTTGGAATTAAATTTTATGCATGTCTACTCTATGTATATTTAAAAGTCAGTGGTTCACCCAACTCAGATCGTTGTGGAAGGGGTTCGCGAGTCGAAAAAGGTTGGGAACCGCTGATCTAGGCAATGTAGGGGTGACATGTGGTCAGTATATCACGTCCCTCAGCCGTTATAGCTGGTTTTCTCAACCTGGAGCCGCTACTTATTGTAGCTAACTAAATGCCTCATGATGCTGGGTGGGCACCGGTCCCATACTGGCCGAAATTCCATGAGAAAGTTTCTTCTTCCTTCATGGACACCCGAACCAGCGCAACTCCCATCAAGAATAATTAATTAACTAACTAACTCACTGGCACTATGGAGCCCGTAGGTTCATGCCTGCGCAGACATAAGCTCTCCATACGTTCCTATCCTGAGCTAACGTTTTTCAATCATCACCTGTATAATCTACCTCATCATGGTTAATATTATACTCCCACCTCATTCCTGGCCTACGGATTGTGAACTTTCTCTCTGATTTTGCCACTCTTTCACTCCCCATTCGTGCCACATGCCCTTCTCTCGCAGTATACGAGATTTATCAGTTCTTATTATACCCCAGCCACCATATTTCCGGCTCTGAAGTTTAGGTTATACGAGGGGGTAAATGGAGAATTCGCCTTCTACTGCCAATAAGGAAGTGGTTGTAATGGGAGTAGATGCCTGTCACAACCAATCACTGCTCTTGACGCAGCTATAGCGTGCTAGTAAGGATTCAAATTGCTGAGATGTTGTCAGTTGTATGTCTGCTAACCGCATACATAAAGCGGATACTCCCACTGAATATCCATATCGGCAACACTGTCGTGAAAACGTCAAGGCCGGAGAATCAGTGACTGAAGTTTGTATCTAGTTTCCTATAAAGAGCATGTAGCTCACTGTTATGTAGTCTTCTCCATTCACTTATCTGTTCATTTCTCTTGGTGCAAACATTTTCCTAAGAATTTTATTCTCAAATGCTCTTAATCTGTTCTCCTTCCTTAAAGAGTCCATGTTTTAAATCCGTATAAATATAACTGGGAGAATAACAGCTTTATATATTTTCATTTTATGTTTTTTGAGAGATGTTGGGATCAAGAGAACATTTCCTCTCGCTAGGTGTGTCGCTGTGGGGCACGCCGTAGCGCAGTGGTTTAGGCACTGCGCTATAAGCCAGAAGGTCGAGGGTTGAAGTCCCGGTGGGTCAGGATTTTTAAACTGACCCAAACATTCAGCCGGCACCATGGCCCTGGGGTCGACTCAGCCTCTAAAGGAAATAAGTACCAGATGCTTGTTCTGGGGGTAAAGGCGGCCGTCGCGCAGGGCTGGTAACCCGGCTGACATCAAGTGCTGATTGTCCAGAAAAAGTGGGTGCCTTAACCTCCTACTACACGAAGAGCCTCCTGAGGCCTGTAGTGGGATTACTTTACTTACTAGGTGTGTCGCTGTAAGGTCCGGATGGCACGTAGCATGTAAAAAGTACCTGCAAAGGGAGAGGTTAAACAAGAGTAAAATAATTTTACATTATAATAAAATATGCGTATTTTATTTCACGTTGGCAATGCAAGGTGACAAATTAGAATAGCGGAAATCTACTTCTGTTCTAGTCTCCTTTGGAAATGAAAATTATAATTATTTTTATTAATTATTGCTACCAAGCTATCATTACGACATTTCCGGTTTTTTTCTGCTGACATGGTGTACTTATAATCCACTTCTGAGGTTGGGGCGCCTGGAAGGCGGAGTTACGCTGCCTAAATTCTATGAAAGGTGATGGTGATAATAAAGATGCACCAGGAGAATATGAAGATAATGGCCAAGTGATGTTCGGGGACCGTTTGGGCCTTAAAAGTTTCCTGACTTTGTCTTACAGGTGAGGAAAAACCCGAAAAAAAGTCACCGAGGGTCGAACCCGGACCCGCTGTGTGACAAGGCAGCACACTACCTCGAGACCGTAGCGAAATTATAATTATAGGTATGGTTTATTATGCAAGCTAATCCAAGGAAATGCCGATAGAGATGTCAAGATTTGAAATGCAGTCCCAGCATGTTTTAAAAATAGTACATACGTCTTATCAGCGACATGCTATGTTCAACTTCCGGAATGCAATCTTCAAGTTACCAGGAATTGAAAACTGCATCATAAAACTTAATTCTCTCATTACATAATGAAAACAATTGTCGTTACTAAGCCGTCATTCTCGCTTACAATTATTCGGTCTATTATTCATTTATTTAAGACTTTAGATCTTACAGCTGGGGAAACTTTATTTATATCATTATAATCTTCGTTTTCCTAAAAGAGAAAAACAAGGAAATATGCTAAATTTTCTGGTGGAATTAGGAAATTTATCATATATTTACCAAATTACATGCCGAAGATGTTCCTTAGAAGAACAAAAGGCTGCATAAAATTGGATCGGATAAAGAATGAAGATATAAGAACAGAGTTAACTATATATATATATATATATATATTATATATATATATGGTATGATAAGAAAAATAAATGCCATATATATATATATATGGTATGATAAGAAAAATAAATGCCATATATATATATATATATATATGGTATGATAAGAAAAATAAATGCCATATATATATGGTATGATAAGAAAAATAAATGCCTGGACGGGGTTCGAACCCGGATCTGTGAGTCTTATATAACAAAAATAAGTGAATTGGATTCGCCTGGTAGTGTAATGAATATCACGCTGAGGTACAGACTCAGAGATCCGGGTTCGAATCCCGTCCAGGCATTTATTTTTCTTATACCATATTAAGCTTGCATTGCTCAATGTTAAACATTTAATTATAACATCGATAAAGCGTCACTGCTATAAAGTAAAATAAATATTCTCTTTAATTTGCTTACTTGTTATAGTCAGCTACTAGATGGCAGTGAAGACAGTGTTCTCGCGACATCTAGTAATAATGGAGAGTATAATACATATATAAGAAAAATAAGTGTTTGAATTGGATTCGCCTGGTAGTGTAATGGATATCACGCTGAGGTACAGACTCAGAGATCCGGGTTCGAATCCCGTCCAGGCATTTATTTTTTTTCTTATACCATATTAAGCTTGCATTGCTCAATGTTAAACATTTAATTATAACATATATATATATATATATATATATATATATATCCATTGAATGAGAAAATCAGAGGATATAGAGACAAATGGTTTACACATGTGGAAAGAATGAATGTAACAAGATTACCAAGAGCAGCATTCAACTACAAACAAAGAGTTTAAATGAATGTAGGAAGGCCAGTGAAAAGATGGACAGAACAACTGTGAGGCGGAACAGGCAATTTTTGCCTAGCCCGTGAAGTGAAGAAGACGATGGAACATGTTCCGTTACATAGATAGATAGATAGATAGATAGATAGATGCCAAGCTAATATAAAGCGTGTAATATATACTGGAGTAGTAATAATTATGATATTGAAACTTAAAGAATTTGGCGGTATCTTAGTCCATTTGAACTAAGAAATGTCAAAGTTCGAAAAGAGTTTATTTTGAAAGAGAGTTCGTAGTTCTATATCATGCATTTTTTTTAATCATTAGAACATTTATTGGTCATTCTTGCTATTTTTTTTTTAATCAATAACATCTGCCTATTCATAATAAAATATGTTTTGAATGATTATTTTATTTTATAGCCATTTTGTTCATTTGCTAAAAAATCTGCAGTGTTTCTAAGTAACGTGGACAGCCGTCATATGTTCTGTCTGCGAGATAACGCGAAATGTTCCTAGAACTGGGGGCAATGTCGACCGAAAAAAAAAATAGGTCGACTTAGTTATGATAAAATAGCGCCACCTCGAACCTATATTTGCTGAGCGATAAAATTTTGACATTATAAAGCCGTGTGTTGTATTGCAGTGTCATATTTATTATAGCAGATAATGTACGGGAAATTCGACGCCATCAGTTATTGCGTCCACCTTGACTTTTTCAGCGAACATACGGAATCAGTCAAATCTTTTATCAATTTGTACCTAATGCTCGTCCTTTGAATCTATAGATTTCCATGTCAGATTATTTTATTAATTTATCATCATCATCCTACCAGGTATTAGTCCTAGAAGAACTGTTACGGCCTGAGAAAGCGGTTTTCGTGCCATCTTTTCATAGGTCGACCAAGTGACCGTTTCCCATTTGGACAGTAGTTCATTATTGCCTTGGAGATTCTGGATCTAGCCATTCTTGAAACATGTTCCTTCCAGTTTAGCTGATATCTGGAGATGTAGTCCAGTATTGGTGACACATTAAGTTCTTGAAGGATTTCTACATTTTTCTTTCGATCCCATTTGCTGTAGCCAGCTGTTCGGCGCATAAATCTCATCTCGCAAGCTGTTAGTCTGCTCTTATTTATTTATTACAATTTAATAGACATTTTGAAAAAAGACATGTATAGAGGGAATTATGAATTTGATGAAGGATAGGGGACTGCAAGATTGTGGCTGGAAGGATAGATATGAATGGAGGAAGATAATCAGAACTTAATATTGGGTACAGGAACATGTATATATTTAAAACCGGTTTAATAATAATAATAATAATAATCATCCATATTAATTCTGCCCGAGATTCTACCTGTACTTGAAAACAATAAGGAATGATTCCTGGCACAGGGGGGTGAGGATATTCTACCTGAAATTTTATATCGGCCTCACTGCACACCCGTTATGCGAAATACAGATGCCTGTCTTACAAATAACCATTGCACTGTAAAATCTCAAATTAGTTTAAATTCTGAGACTGATATTTCACAGGTAGCGTTCTGAATTTACGTAATAAAGATGGCTAAAACGTATGTATCATTGTCATTAAACGAAAAAGTGAAAATGATTGAAAATAAATTTCCTAATTTTTGGACCGATGCTCCAAAGTCAAGCTCTGGCCGTTGCTAAATTCCTAGAAAATAACGATTTCAAGGCATCATCAGTTTGGTTGTGGACAGTTTTAAAAGACGATACAATATAGTATGGAATGAAATTTGAGGGGAATCAAAGGATGTGGAAAAGTGTAAGTAGTGAGTGGACACCGAAACTGTATATTTTAATTTCAGGATACGCGTATAAGAGACACTTTTAACGCTGACGAAAGGGGAATGTTTTTTTTTCGCGCGTTACCGTCGAAGTTGCTAGTACATACTATACTTCTCTTTTTATCGGCAGCGGAACTACAATTAATCCAAGGTACGTAAAAATACATATACGGTACCCTATAATCTAAGATTATTAATACAATTTAGTTTTTTTATAATGCGGAATTTTGTCTAATGTGGAAAAAAATGGTCCCATGCGATTCCGCTTTAAACAAGTTTTACTGTATAATAAAAAATACATATAGAATTATATTATATTATCTAAGGAAATATTTAATGAGCGAATGAGCGTTTTTTTAACTGTTTCGAGTCGGGAAGTCCTTGATATAAGAGTGGAGGAAATTCTAGAGTCAAGTGACTGAATAGCTCGCGAATATTTTTCCACCATGGAACCTTTAGAAAACAAAATTTCTGATACAAATCAAGATGGATACAAAATATCCATCGAATGGAGGATCACAGGATACACAAGCAGATGTTAAGTTATCAACCTGCAGGAAGAAGACCAGGACGCCCACTAAAAATACTTCTGGATGTATCTTCGAAGGAGTCCTGGATACACACTACTAGATCATAAAAAATGAAGACATCTTAGAAGAATTACCCATGGAACCTTTAGAAAACAAAATTTCTGATTACAAATCAAGATGGGCAAAAAATGTCTATCGAATGGAGGATTATAGGATACCCAAGCAGATGTTAAGCTATCAACCTGTAGGAAGAAGAAGACCAGGACGTTCACTAAAAAATGCTTCTGGATGGTATTTCTATTGACGCCGAAACAGGCCAACAATGCCCTAAATTCATGCATGGACTTTAATGATTTGAAAATGATTCTTTCTTCACTGGATGTGATTATGTTTGTTGTTGAAGGCAGTTCTCTCCAGAATATTACCAATTCCGTTTTTCTTGTATTTACAGTGAGTTCGTTCACATCTGCCCAGACTGCTATGATGTTGCATGAAACAATATTCCTGTGTAAACATACTTCAACGTGCGTAAGAAAATTATGTGCAAGCATCATGCACACGTTCAAGTATGTTTGCTTATAACTAACTTACTAGCACTATCGAACGCGGGGGTTCATGACCGCGCGGACATATGCTCTCCATACATCCCTATCCTGAACTATAAAGTTTTCGAATCATACCTGTATATTTCCCTTATCATGGTTAATGTTATTCTTCCACCATTACTGGTCCCTCTGGTTTTCCTATAAGATTCCATGCCCTTCTTTCATACCCCATCATCGTTATATATAAACAGCTTATTAAGTACAGTAAGACTTGTTTAATCCGGAAAGTGAATAATGTGGAAATCTGTTCAGTGTGAACAAAAATTTATGGTCCTGGCGAAATAATAGTAATTTTACATGTATTTTGCATAAAACGGAATCTGCTCAACGCGGAATGATATTTCTACACAATTCATTAAAAATATTTTAAAAATCGGAAAAACGGATAAATAAATTGGTTTCCACTTCATTGAATTTCCGTTAGGCAAAAAAAAACAATAAGAAATTATTTCTGCCACATTCCACTTCATTGAATTCCTGTTAGGCAAAAAAACAATAAGGAATGATTTCTGCCACATTCCACTTCATTGAATTCCCGTTAGGCAAAAACAAATAAGGAATTATTCCTGCCACAGGGGGATGTAGAGATTTTACCTGTACCTGAAATGTTATATCGGCCTCACTGCACACCCGTAATGCGAAATACAGATACCTGTCTTACAAACAACCATTGCACTGTAAAATCTTAATTAGTTAAAGATCTTAGACTGATCTTTCACAGGTAGCGTTGGGAATTTACGGAATAAAGATGGCTAAAACGTATGTAACATTGTCATTAAACGAAAAAAGTGAAAGTGATTGAAGATAAATTTCCAAATTTCCGGATCGATGCTCCAAAGTCAAGCTCTAGCTGTTGCTAAACCCCTAGGGAATAACGATTTCAAGGCATCTTCAGGTTGGCTGGACAGTTTTAAAAGACTGCACAATCTAGTGTGGAATGAAATTTGCGGGGAATCAAAGGATGTGGATGAAACTGTAGTTAGTGAGCGGAAACATCGAAATTGCATACTTGAATTTCAGGATACGCGCCTAAGAGACATTTTTAACGCTGACGAAACTGGACTTTTTTATTCGCACGTTACCGCCGAAGTCGCTCATACATACTATACTTCACTTTTCAAATACAGCGGAAGTATCCGAGGTACGTAAAAAGTCATATACGGTCCTCTATAATCCAAGATTATTAACAAGTTTTAGTTTTTTATAATGCGGAATTTTGTCTAATGTGGAAAAAATTGTCCCATGCGATTCCACTTTGAGCAAGTTTTACTGTACCATTAAACTGTATACATTTTTTATTCTTTAAGGACATGATTTCACGCTCGAGAACAAAATTGGATACCAGAGTAGATAGTGCACAGCCTTGTCTTAACCCATTGTGAATTTCAAAAGTATCGAGAATTGTTTGCCTACCCTACCCGCACCCTACTCTTTGTGCCATTTGGAATCATTGGAATACGTGTAATTGCTTTTTAGGAATTCCAAATTCCAACAGAATGCCATCTTCTCCCTCTATTGCTCATTATCATAAGTAATGCCACGAGTGATTTCCAATTTATCTAGAGAATTTGGAAATCAAGAGTGGCATTTGTTATGACTATTTAACGAATAAAATTAGGCTGTTTACTCACAAATCATTATTTAACAACAGTTATTTTAAAATATGTATATAGGGCCTACTTAATGTAAACGGCGATGTTTGAAAACAAATGGGAAACGATTGGTACTCTTCATTTGCATTTGTTCATCCCTGCAACCAGATCATAATATTATTTATTGTCAAAGGATCACTATATTGTAAGAATGCACCCTTGTGGAAAAATTTATAACCAACATTATAGGTATTAATTAATTTCTGATGTCCTATGATGTAAATATGTCAATTATATTTTTCTGCGTCATATTTTGGGAAATAATTCGTTAAAAAAAGTGCAAACAGTGTTTTTTTTGTGGTATAATCAAATGCTACAATGTTTGTATATTATCTCCTGCATGCGCTATCTGCTGACATTCATGCACTATGTATACAATCTGATAGCCGTATTTCTTAGAGGGTCAGTCACTGCAAAATAATGCTATAACCTATTCAGAATGTTAAAAAGGAGGAGTTTTCTTTAATATAATAAACTTGTTTGATAAATTCGAAGTAAAACACGACTGTGATTGGTTGTAATTAAAACATCATTGAAATGTGATTGGTCATTGAATCCCTCTTGGGGTATGAGTTAAATAGTCATGGAAACTCTATGATACTCAACTGACGGTACGTGCGGAAGGGTGTTTTGTGTATTAGAAGAGACTTGCATAATTTATATTTGAATCATCGAATACATATGACACATTTGCTTGTTTCATTGAGTTGACTCTAAGAGGGCCATTCACCTTAGTAATTGTGCCTATTAGCGATGACGTCACACAGTGTGATGGACTTTATCGTCAGCTTTCAATGTTATGAATCTAATAAGACAAATGTAAACAGTGATTATGAATTTGTGAATGGTTCTACAAATTACATAATAATCCAGGATTGCCAGGGTTTTTCCTCAGCCTGAAAACAGAATTTTTATATATTGGATATAATAAGGTTTACTAAAAATCTAACGGAGGATTTCTCCATCCTAAAAAAAAGTCCATCGATCCCCGCCGGGTTTGAACCCGCGACCCTCGAGACCAGAGGCAAAGAACATAACTTCTAGACCACTCGAGGCCGATTTGTGGGCTAATACAGGGCTTCCAATATAAAACCGGACCGGCCTTACGGAATTTCACCCGGCACGCAGTGCTGTCTCTTCCTCCCGCAATTCACCCTGCCTGCCACCCGTCTTTGAACTGTTTCTTACCTTATAGAAAATGCTGGAAATGTTGTCCTCCCGCAGTTAAACAGGCATTATACCGAGTAAACACATTTAGATTGACACGCTGTAGTTCGGGCACTGTCAAATTTCTGATTTCATTTCTTATGCTGTTCTTCAGTTCTTCCAATGTGTGCGGATTTGTTTTGTACACTTTGTCTTTCAAGCTACCCCACAAATAAAACTCACACACTGTTAGATCTGGGGAGCGAGTGTTTCTTATTTTGTACTGAACCAGTGGTCTTAAATTTAGTCACAAGATCGTGGATTGTCGATCTGGAAGGAGGTAATTGTCCAGGGAAGTTCCGAATAAATTCCTCGCGAACGCGACGAGCTGATTCGTATTTATAATAACATTTACACACATAAATGCGCTGCTCTAATGTCAGCTGACGTCTCATCTTGTCGAACGATAGTAAACTGACTAGTTCAAGGACGAGCGGCTGGCAGATTGAAATGCGGACGAGGAGAGAGCGCTGCCTGATGGGTGAAACCCCGTGAGGCCGGTCCGGTTTTATATTGGAAGCCCTTTATAAGTTTACGAAATGTACATTAACCCTTATATTGGCAACATATCCTGTGGGATACATCAATTGGTTCGATTTATTTAATACTATTATCCACGTTATACAAATTTAGCCTGCGTGTTCATGATTTATAAACAGCTCAACAGATCTTCACGAAAATTTTTTCATATAGGGTTTCAGGTGTAGGCAAACAGTTTTTGGACACTTTTGAAATCCAGAATGGGTTGAAGCAAGGAGATGCACTCTCTCTTCTACTATTCAATTTTGTACAAGAGCATGCCATCAAATCTCTAGAGGATGAAGAAGGCCTACAACTCAATGGTATTAATAAGCTGTTAGTTTATGCCGATGATGTAGTACTATTGGCCGATAGCGAGGAGATACTTAAGGACAACACGTACACACTATTGAGTAACACTAGGGAATTAGGACTGGAAGTAAATATCAATAAAACTAAATAGGCTCTATGGGCCCACGTCGAAATACATTATATATTGGAAATGGACAGCTAATGACAAATGAGGGGAATTTTGAGGAAGTGGCTGAATTAAAATACCTAGGAACAATAATCACAAATAGGAATGAGAAGCACAAAGAAATTAAACATAAGCTCAATTCTGGAAATGCGTGCTACTATGCATTATAGAGACTTTTGATGTCCCAACTCCTTTCAAAAAACGTTAAACTGAAAATATATAAAACTATCATTCTACCAGTTATATTATATGGATGCGAAACATGGACTCTTGCTTTAAGGGAGGAAAGGAGATTACGAGTATTTGAGAATAAAGTTCTTAGGAACATTTTTGGACCAAAGAGAGATGAGCAGACAGGTGAATGGAGAAGACTTGCATAACAATGAATACATGGTCTTTATAGGAAGCTAGATATAATGAGAACAGTTAAGTCTCGTAGACTGCGATGAGCAGGACATGTGGCACGAATGGGGAATGAAAGATGTGCATGGAAGCTTCTTGTAGAAAAACCAGAGGGAAAACGCCCAGTTGGTAGACCAAGATTGAGGTGGAAGAATAACATTAACTATGATTTGAGGGAAGTAGATTATACAGGGGATGATTTAAAACATTAGTTCAGGATAGGGATGTATGGAGAGCTTGTCCGCGCGGCCATGAACCTTCGGGTTCGATAGTGCCAGTGAGTTAGTTAGTTATACATCCCTGTTCTCTGCAACATTCTATGTGAATCCTCTCGACACCATACTCCTATGCACTTCTTGAACCCACTGTTCTTTCAGTCTCCCTTTCATTCTGATGCCCTCCGCTTCAAAATTTAATATCATCTTACGTATCCTGTCATCTGACATCTTTACGTGGCCAAACATTTGAGTCTTCTTTCTTTAGTAACTTGTAGAACATTATTTTGTACATCCATTATAACTCTGATTTTAGTATTCCTAATTTTGTCTCTTTTTGAATTTATATAGTTCTTCCACATGTAAACTGGCGCCTAGCTTGATGTCATTACATTCGGTCCTTTCATCGGTTAAAGCAGGTGTGGTGCATTTAACCAATAATCATCGTGGGAGAACTATAGAAGCTTTCCCCAGAGGTGTAGGCCTATCTCTATCACCAATAGTTTATGTGCTTGCTCACTTATATTTGTCTTGACTCGACCCGGATTGTTACGCCAAACATGGCGATAATGATAATGATGAACGTACAACAGTTATTAGTCGTTCAAAATATCTCTGCAGGCGGAAGAATTGAGAAGCTCTCTTTGTTGCTACACGTGACGTCATCTAAGGCAGTGTTCACTGTCAGCGTCCCACGTCCCGTTCCCCTATGCACTCATAGATAGCAGTGCTACGTGTTCTATTCCTACATAAACACGACTGCAGTGCCCTCCGTCAACAACTGCGCTTACTCCTTGAACGGGTAATATGTGATGTCTATCAAGTTCTGAAACTCTTCTACGAAATAAAGTGGTAGGCGATATTGGAAACATAGGCGATACATGGGTCGTATACCTTATCTTTTTTCTTCTTATATCTTGTAAGCCCATGTTTCCCTTAACAGAGATTTAGGCGCTCTCCCCCTACAGGGAAGAATTTGAACTATGCTAATTTAATTACACTTGTTTTCGTATAGATATCATTTGAGTGGTCCGTGGTCAGCGTTCTGCCTCATACTGACATCTAGGAAACCAAGGTATGTCTTTTATTCGTAAAAATCTAAATATGTTTCCCTTAACAATTCTAATTGCTGTTTCATTCTGTCTAACTGATTTGTAGAAGAAATACTTCCGCATATATTCATTACGTAGCCTCATAAAATGTGTTGTAACGATTATATAATTAGCATATTTGTTGTATGCACTCTTCAACATATTTCTTGTGAGAGAAAATCTTTAACGTAAATTAACATGGTCAGGTTTCTAGGAACTAACGAATATTATATTCTTATAAACATTTGCAAAGGATATGGCGTCAGCATTAAAATATGCCTTGTTGATCTTTCCATTGTAATCAGGTAAAATACTCAGCATGCATATCTCTAAGGCACCGAAATTGACTTCATAAGAAATACAAGTAACGCCGAAAGAGGTTTCGAAGTTTCTAATGAATTAACAAGCGACCTTGAAGGCCATTTGGTAGCCGGTCTCGTGGTCAGCGTTCTTGGTTACGAAACAAGGTATCTAATTCGATTCTCGACCTTGGACATGAATATTTTTATCTTAAGAAAAAATATTTCATTTAAACCTTGGGGTGCATAAAATTTTAATTGACAGGTTCAATTAAGAGAAACTTGTAAAAAATATATTCGATCTTTTAATTTCTAAATAGCTTAAAACATTTCCTTCCTTCTTCATTGAAAAAAGCACTTGATTATGCCGCATTTTGATTATTGTGACTTAATCTTAACCGATATGAGCATCAAATTCGGACAAAGACTGCGATTCATAATGCTTGTGCATGTTACATTTGCTACTTCAGTAAATCAGACCACATAACTCCAGAATTTGAAATGCTGTCTTAGCTACGATTGAAACACAGGCGAAAGTTACATTGCCTCTCCTTCATGCCTATTAGCTTAAATCTTAAAAGCACTGTTGTACAGAACCAGATATATTGGGTTCAAATCCCGATTTAGGCATATATTTTTCTCTTCAAATTTAATACAACACTATGCCCACATCATCACCCCTTTATATTTCTACTCGCTTCCATTCACCATCTTCCCACCATAACTTAAATGTTCGAATAAAAGTAAAGTAAAGTGATCCCACAACAGGCCCGGAGGCCCTTGGGGTAGTAGGAGGTTAAGGCTCCCACTTTTTCTAGACAATCGGCACTTTACGTCAGCCGGGTTGTCAGCCCTGCGTGACGGCCGCCTTTACCGCCAGAACAACCGTCTGGTACTCATTTCCGTTAGAGGCTGAGTCGACCCCAGGGCCATAGTGCCGCCAGAGGGTTTGGGTCAGTTTAAAAATCCTGACCCCAACGGGACTTGAACCCTCGACCCTCCGGCTTGTAGCTGTGCCTTAACCACTACGCTACGGCGTGCCCCTAAATGTGCATATTGACTGTATATATATATATATTTTAATATTTGATCACCAAGAAGAACACTTGTGTATTAAAGTTATAGATAATTCATAATTGTTATTGTATGTATAAATTTAACCCTGGTGAAGTGGAAGAGAAGAGAAGACCTTACTCCATCAGCTAAAATAAAAAATAAGTAAACAAGAAAAATTATCAAAAATTCTATTAGAGTGAGTAACCTATAGTATATGTGTGGTTGATATAATAAATGTATTGATTTGAGATTAGATGAAGAAACAGACATTAATGTAATGTATAGTATATCGAATTACACATGATCCAAAAAATGTAAGGTCAGTTTTAGTTTCCGGTAGATTTTTAGATAATTCCTTTTAAATTCATAGCAGTAGTCAGTCTCCGGGTCATAGGTTGTGTTTCATTGAACTTGGACGGATACACTGTGGCGGAGATAATGTGCAAGTTATGCTAAATGTTTAAATATCGCACAGATAATCGTGACCTCTTGTTCAACATTCATTCATGTTTCCTGTTGTTAACAAGAACATTTTTTTGCAAACTTTCCACAGTATACAGAACTCTTTCTGGGGTCTTCTTCTTCCTTCCAAGTATTAGGCCAAGGCCTGTTACGATCCTATAGAAAATTTTCCCTCCAGCGTTTCATAGGACGGCCCAGTGATCTTCGTCCTCTTGGTATATAATTATAAACAGCTTTGGGGATCCGATTTGAACTCATTCTTTCAAGATGGTGTTTCCAATTTAGTTGGTACTGTTTAATATATTCCAAAATTGGCGTAGTCTTCAATTCTTTTAAGATATCGGTGTTCCTTTTCCGATCCCATCTGGTGTAACCCGCTGTTCTGCGCATGAATCTAATTTCACAAGCCGTTATTCTGCTTTCATGTTTTTTTAGTGTCCATGCTTCACTACCATAGGTCAACACTGGTCTAGCCAAAGTGTTATATAAACGTAATCTGGTGTTTTTTGTACAAGGGATGGTTTCATAACTTGATTAATAATTCCTAAACTTTTATTATAACTAGTAACTTTTTCAGGGATATCCTTTTCATCCCAGATAGAGAGATAATATCCAAGATATTTAAATTGATTAGATCTCTAAAATTTTATTCTGGAGACAGATTTTACTTTGTATGGGGTCCTTCCCATCAAATGCCATAATTTTAGTTTTGTTAATTGATATTTCCATATTAAATTTGGCACCTATTTTTTGTAAATTATAAATTGATCGTTGCAAATCATTTTCGGAAAGTGCCAGAAGAGCTAAATCGTCTGCAAAAAGAATAGCATCAAGTTTGAGGTTCCTATTGATGGGTATATCCTCGTTGTGTTTTCCTCCATTCATTTATTAATTTATTCATGTATATAATGAAAGCACCGGTGAGGTAAAAAATGAAAAGGTTACAATATTTAGAGAAGAGATATTAACTACCTAAAAAATCCTATGAGCATGACCCTTAAAATTACTTAATTCTAGACTAACGAGTACAGTATAATATTCATTTATATAGACGCATGTCTTAAGTATAATGCTTCAATATGGAATCTGCATATTAACTTAATAGAGGATGACGAAGGCCTACAACTCAATGGTATTAATAAGCTGTTAGTTTATGCTGACTATTTAACTCATGCCCCAAATGGGAGTCAATGACCAATCACGTTTCAATGATTTCTGTTTTACACAATGATTTCTGTTTTACAACCAATCAGAGTCGTGTTTCACCAAATATTTATCAGTGTTATAATTACCATATTAAAGAAGGCTCCTCCTTACAATATTGCGTTCCTTTGGCAATAAATAGTATGATCTGGTTGCAGTGATAAACAAATGAAGCAGTAGAAGCGTACCTATCGTTTCTCATTTGTTTTCAAACATCGCCGTTTACATCAAATATATAAATATTTTAAAATAACTATAGTTAAATAATGATTTGTGAGTAAACAGCTTAATTTTATTCGTTAAATAGTCCTAACAAATGCCACTCTTGATTTCCAAATTCTCTAGATAAATTCACTCCTCACTTCGTGAGTCGTGAATTTATCGATAATTTGGAAATCACTCGTGGCATTACTTATGATGATGTAGTACTATTGGCCGATAGCGAGGAGATACTGAAGGACAACACGCACACACTATTGAGGACTGGAAGTAAATATCAATAAAACTAAACATATGGTCACACCTAAAACTCCTGGCGCGACAGGCCTAGAGAGCCCTTAGCCTTCCAGCCGGCTGCTGGTCTCACATCCACATGTGTCAATCACAGAGGTAGATGATCATCAGCCAGTTTTGCGGTTAACATATGGTCAGCATGTTGAGTCCCCCAGCCGTTATAGCTGGTTTTCTCAACCTATAGTAGCTGGTTGGGCACCGGTCCCAATCTAACCGAAAATACCATGAGAAAAATTTCTTCCCCCATGGAGACTCGAACCAGCGCAAGTCCCGTAGCTCTGCGCCAAGGCTTCCTGCCTTAACCACTCTGCTACGGCGCGGGACATGGTCACACGTAGAAATGCATTATATAATGGAAATGGACAGCTAATGACAAATGAGGGAAATTTTGAGGAAGTGACTGAATTCAAATACCTAGGAACAATAATCAGAAATAGGAATGAGATGCACAAAGAAATTAAACATAGGCGCAATTCTGGAAATACGTGCTATTATGCATTGCAGAGATTCTTTACTTCACAGCTCCTTACAAAAAAACGTTAAACTGAAAATATATAAAACTATTATTCTACCAGTTCATGTTATATGGATGCGAAACATGGACTCTTACTTTAAGGGACAAAAGGAAATTACGAGTATTTGAGAATAAAGTTCTTAGGAAAATGTTTGGACCAAAGAGAGATGAACAGACAGGTGAATGGAGAAGACTGCATAACAATGAATTACACGGTCTTTATAGGAAGCCAGATATAATGAGAACAGTTAAGTCTCGTAGACTGCGATGGGCAGGACATGTGGCACGAATGGGGAATGAAAGACGTGCATGGAAGCTTCTTGTGGGAAAACGCCCAGTTGGTAGACAAAGAATGAGGTGGGAGAATAACATTAACTATGATTTGAGGGAAGTAGATTATACAGGGGATGATTGGAAAACATTAGCTCAGGATAGGGATGTATGGAGAGCTTATGTCCGTGCGGCCATGAACCTACGGGTTCGAGAGTGCCAGTGAGTTAATTTAGAAAGGAGATATTAAGTACCTAAAAAGTCCTATGAGCATGACCCTTAAAATTACTTGTTTCTAGACTAACGAGTACAGTATAATATTTATTTATATAGACGCATTAGGCCTATATCAAGTTAATTCTTTTTAGATACACTCCGTACGTCTGAAAATGTAAAGTAAAGTGATCCCACAACAGGCCTCAGGAGGCCCTTGGGGTAGTAGGAGGTTAAGGTTCCCACTTTTTCTAGACAATCGGCACTTGATGTCAGCCGGGTTGTCAGCCCTGCGTGACGGCCGCCTTTACCCCCAGAACAGGCGTCTGGTACTCATTTCCGTTAGAGGCTGAGTCGACCCCAGGGCCATAGTGCCGCCAGAGGGTTTGGGTCAGTTTAAAAATCCTGACCCCAACGGGACTTGAACCCTCGACCCTCCGGCTTGTAGCTCAGTGCCTTAACCACTACGCTAGGGCGTGCCACGTTTAAAAATGAAACAGATCAAATATGACTTGCTGGAATCAATTTTTAATTTCGAGTTTCAGATAATCTAGTCAACTTCTAATGGTCGGTTTACGTTGATTTTGGAGAATACCTTATTTACTCACTATCAAACCCGTAGGTTCATGGCCGCGCGGACATAGGCTCTCCGTACATCCCTATCCCGAGCGAATGCTTTCCAATCATTCCCTGTATAATCTACTTCCCTCAAATCATAGCTAATGTTATTCTCCCATCTCTTTCTTGGTCTATGAACTGGGCGTTTTCCATCTGGTTTTCCTACAAGAAGCTTCCATGCACGTCTTTCATTCCCCATTCGTGCCACATGTCTGCCCATCCCAGTTTACGAGACTTGACTATTCTTATTATATCTGGCTTCTCATAAAGATCACGTAGTTCACAGTTACGTCGTCTTCTCCATTCACCTGTCTGTTCATCTCTCTTTGGTCCAAAAAATTTCCTAAGTACTTTACTCAAATCCGTACTCGTAATCTCCTTTCCTCCCTTAAAGGAAGAGTCCATGTTTCGCATCTATATAATGTAACTAGTAGAATAATAGTTTTATATATTTTCAGTTTAACGTTTTTTGAAAGGAGTTGGGACGTCAAGAGTCTCTGTAATGCATAATAGCACGCATTTCCAGAATTGAGCCTATGTTTAATTCCTTTGTGAGAATGCCTACCTCAGTTAGTTTTAATAGTATATACTGAGTTCCGTCGAAAAACATCGAAAATTGTGATCGCTAGAGCGACTTTCAGTTTCAGGTGAACTCCTACACCTAATTGTTTTAGAGAATGATAGGTAGTGGCTAAACACTCGTCGTATCTGAAAACCGGTGTGCACAAATTTTCAAGTCAATCGACTGACTATTTTTCGAGTTTTGCTAGCACAAATATACGCTGGCTGAATTTCTATGTATAAAGATATGGTCCAAATATCGCCCACCTATGGTAAATTGTACTTTGGGATGTCCACTATAGCTATATCAAATGTAAAAACAATCATAATAATAGATGTTACATTGTAATTAATAGAACCCAGATTTGTACGCAAAATAAAGTATTAAATATGCATGAAAAATGTAGAAAATATGCACACTAAATATGTAAAAACAGGTGGCAATAAAATAAATTCAACTATTTGTTGTGTGGGTAATCATAATATATTCCTAGCTTTTATAGTAGATAAGGAAGGTTTTCATGAGGCTTTCTTGTGTGAAGCTCATATGTCGTCAGTGAAGAAGGTTTTATACAATGAAAATGTCCTTTCTACATCACATGATGTCATAGCTGCATGTGAAAAACACCACAGTTCTTCTTCAGTGAACTACGCTTATATCCAATTGATTACAGACACTTTATTAATTAAAAAGTATTAAACTATAATTCATTAATTAATTACTAGTAATTAGCCGAAGGGAAAAATATAATTTAATATCACATTTAAAAATAAAATATGCATTTATGCATTAAAAATCTAAAATAAGCATTTTCCTTCGGAATATGCATTTCTATACATTATCAAACACCGCTCAAATTATTTGTGAAAGGGTCACTTAACATGTAAATCATTTCCACATACATTTTAATGAGCAAAAAAAAAAAAAAAACATGCATTTCGCATTCAAATCCGGGCTGTGGTAATTAACGATATTGCATAGCTTACATTTTATTTAGCATCCTAATATAATAGTCAATTGTTTTGAGTTTAGTCGATAAAAATACATGATGTTTATTCATTACATAAAACTATCAAAGTATTATATGATTTCGATAAATATTTATTTTAACAAACATTCGTAACAGCTGTTTCGATACACTGTACCTTCTTCAGGCGAATGCATTCACCAAAGATGGTACAGTGTATCGAAACTGCTGTTAAAATAAATATTTATGGAAAAATCATATAAAACTTTGACTGTTTTATTTAATAAATAAAAATGTATTTAGAGCGATATATATATATATATATTTGAAGAGAAAAATTATACGCTCAGACCGGGACTTGAACCCGGGACCCTTGGTTCTCTAGACCAAGTGCTCTACCAACTGAGCTACCTGAGCAAGTACCGATCTAAACGCAAATCTCTCTCTATATACATTGTAATTCCCATCCACCAAATGCTGTGAAGCCATGCTTCTATCTTGCAAATGGCGGCTCCTTTATTAAGAAGACATATTTGGGAATTATACATTACAGCCAGTACGGCTTTTTCCAAGTTTTTATTATTGATTTCGTACATCTCAATGATGGATAAATCATATTTGAAGAGAAAAATTATACGCTCAGACCGGGACTTGAACCCGGGACCCTTGGTTCTCTAGACCAAGTGCTCTACCAACTGAGCTACCTGAGCAAGTACCGATCTAAACGCAAATCTCTCTCTATATACATTGTAATTCCCATCCACCAAATGCTGTGAAGCCATGCTTCTATCTTGCAAATGGCGGCTCCTTTATTAAGAAGACATATTTGGGAATTATACATTACAGCCAGTACGGCTTTTTCCAAGTTTTTATTATTGATTTCGTACATCTCAATGATGGATAAATCATATTTGAAGAGAAAAATTATACGCTCAGACCGGGACTTGAACCCGGGACCCTTGGTTCTCTAGACCAAGTGCTCTACCAACTGAGCTACCTGAGCAAGTACCGATCTAAACGCAAATCTCTCTCTATATACATTGTAATTCCCATCCACCAAATGCTGTGAAGCCATGCTTCTATCTTGCAAATGGCGGCTCCTTTATTAAGAAGACATATTTGGGAATTATACATTACAGCCAGTACGGCTTTTTCCAAGTTTTTATTATTGATTTCGTACATCTCAATGATGGATAAATCATATTTGAAGAGAAAAATTATACGCTCAGACCGGGACTTGAACCCGGGACCCTTGGTTCTCTAGACCAAGTGCTCTACCAACTGAGCTACCTGAGCAAGTACCGATCTAAACGCAAATCTCTCTCTATATACATTGTAATTCCCATCCACCAAATGCTGTGAAGCCATGCTTCTATCTTGCAAATGGCGGCTCCTTTATTAAGAAGACATATTTGGGAATTATACATTACAGCCAGTACGGCTTTTTCCAAGTTTTTATTATTGATTTCGTACATCTCAATGATGGATAAATCATATTTGAAGAGAAAAATTATACGCTCAGACCGGGACTTGAACCCGGGACCCTTGGTTCTCTAGACCAAGTGCTCTACCAACTGAGCTACCCGAGCAAGTACCGATCTAAACGCAAATCTCTCTCTATATACATTGTAATTCCCATCCCATATATATATATATATATATGTGTTTTTCTTTTGAACAAAGTGTTCCAAATATCTTCCATTGTACATAAACACTTCTCCAAGAATTATTTGCAGATGTAAGAGCAAAATGTAAATAGAAATACACACTACAATATATTTTATTGTATTAATAATCTAAATTGATGCACAAAGAAATTAAACATAGACTCAATTCTGGAAATGCACGCTATTATGCGTTACAGAGACTCTTTTCATCCCAATGTCTCTCAAAAATGTTAAATTGGAAATGTATAAAACTGTTTTTCTCCCAGTTGTTATCTTGTCCCAATGGACACTAATTATGGCGGTAAGAAATGATCCGTGTCTGCTTATATATTTTGTTGAGAAAAACACGGGTGGGTGGACTGACTTTTAGATAAGGCGAATATTGCAGAGTCCTTTGAGAACTAGTCTATGTGTATTATGATGGCAGATGTTACTATCAATACAGTACTTAACTATGTTCATGTGGTAGGAATGTCTTCTTCTTAAACATAATTTGTAGGATCCTGTTTATTTCCAAAATCACTCCTCGGAGGATGTGCATTCACTGTCTATCCATCTCTTGGCTGGTCTTTATCTTGTTAACTTTTTCCAAATCATAGACCTTTTCCTAGCGTTTGTCGTATTTTGTTTCCGTCTTTGATCCTTGGGTCCGCGAGCAATGTATAAGATACACCTTGAAGTGGGTTGCTAGCCCGTTTTCATGCCGTGTATATTATTAGAGATTTCCTCCGTAGGCCGATTGCCTTCACCCAGCTCCAGAGCTCAGCCTGCCCCGTTTTATTTCGTAGTTATCTCTCCTCTTTGAAGTTCTAAAAGATTACCTTATTTTTGGTATTTTCTTCAAATCGAAAACATTTGTTAGCTACATTATTAAGATTGGAATATAGGGCCTATTGTACTTTGACTTTGGGGGATAATCCTATTTATTATCTGAGAAGTATTTTTCTTTCTTTCTTTCATTCTCCTAGATGGGTTGTCTTGCAGGACTAACGAACCCCATCTGCCCGTTTGTCAATCTACAAGGCAGTAGATAGAGTTGCCTATTCCGTCAGGTACACCGTACCGAAGGACTCCTTCTCCGCTGTATCTGCTGTTGAGGTCTTCACCGTAACCCTGGCAAGGGGCCCTCACAAGGTACTATCAGCTGGGCAAGCTGAACCAAGGTTTTTTTACGAGGTGTTACTTCTCCCCCTCACCCTTTTTGAACCTGGCTTGGGACAGGCTATGGCGGGTTTGATAGCAATGTGTTTTATTGAATTACAGAGTTAGAACATTGTTACGGTAGAATTGGAGGCATTGATTGCTATTCCTCGTCTTGAGATTCCTTATTTCCTCTCAATTATAATACAGTAATGATTACCAAGCCATGCGTCCTACTGGTTAATACTAGTTTTTTTATTTGCGCGATTTTCTGATCAATAGAACTCAAAACAAGTATAGTACAGAGGTTTTGATAGCGAAAGTTTCCAACAATATCCTGTCTTCATTGAATTATGGTTATTTTGTTTATTTAATTTAGATGTAACAGTATTTTTTTTGTACCCTGGTTCAGAAGTAGACAAGGATTTAAGCCCTAAACTCTGCCAGGTAAAATAAAGTTATTATTATTATTATTATTATTATTATTATTATTATTAGAATCACAATGGAAACAGAAGAAACCATAATTGAAAGAATTGAAGAGAAGGAATTAAAATAGTTAGGACATGTTTTAATAATGGAAGACAAGGGATGGCCGAAACAACTATATCAATAGCAACCGACCAGAAAGAAGAAGAAAAAGAAACACCAAAGTTAACATGGAAGGAAAGTATGAGGATAGCAATGCAAGCAAGAGGGTTAAGCATTGAAGATACTCAAGATCATAGGCTTTGGAAGTTTGGCACGGGAAGAAGGCAGTAGCTGAAAAACCCCGAAGATAGATTATTATTATTATTATTATTATTATTATTATTATTATTAGAAGAAGAAGAAGAAGAAGAAGAAAAGGATGTAAATGCAAGAATTTTAGGGTTAATAAATTCTATCTTCAAGCCACAGTTAGTCCAAAAACATTCAAGACTGAACGTGTATAAAACACTGGCTCTTCCAAGTCTTTTGTATGGTAGCGAAGTATAGACGTTGAAACAGAAGGATATACAGAGACTTAGATCTGCTGAAATGAGATATCTTCGGAGGACTGCAGGATACACGCTACTAGATCACAAAAAAAAAATGAAGACATCTTAGAAGAATTACACATGGAATCTTTAGAAAACAAAATTTCTGATTATAAGTCAAGATGGATGCAACACGTTCATCGAATGGAAGATCACAGAATACCCAAACAAATGTTAAGATATCAACCTGCAGGAAGAAGAAGACCAGGACGTCCACTCAAAAGACTTCTGGATGGTGTTTCTCTTGAGGCCGAAACAGGTCAACAAATGGCCTAAATTCGTGAATGTACTATGATAATTATTATTATTATTATTATTATTATTATTATTATTATTATTATTATTATTATTATTATTATTATTATTATCGTTCGTAAAGCAGTCTCCAGCAGAGAAAAATAAATAGCTGATAGCAACACTATTTGAATCGGGAAGATTATTCTGTGGCTAGCTCACACTGTATAACATTTTATATTCTCTCCTTTCCGGAAATTCATAATGTCTTACTTAATATTTTCCTAAGCACTTACTCTCATAAACTAGCCCCTCAGATTAGAAAAATAAGATAATAGAATCTGAATGTGAAAATGTCATCTGTGACTACTTCATTATTGTCTATTTCCATTCCGTTTCCGGGTATATCAGATACCTGCCTTCAAATAGCTTATTTTCTAACGTAACAATTAGCAAAATGACAGCGGTATTTATTTGATTTGGAAATTTCATTCACATCTTCGTGGTATTCGCTTCTTCGAAAAATTATTTATATAAACTATACATGGAAATTGAAACGTGCTTGATCTTCTGCAAAGTACTATTATATAATAGTATTTTTTATCCATAATGACTAACTAGGAATGATGAATGCATGTTGCTACTACATGAGACATGAAAAACAGACGCGGTAAGTGCAAGATGCATTCTCAGACAGGAATTTCCTCTTGCGAAATGCATTTATGGCTGCTAAAAAATGCGATAATGCCATTAGGAAGACGAGAATATTATAATAGCGCAATAGTGTTAATCTAATTTGCGAGAATGAATTTTAAGTAAAAAAAAATAAAATAATTTCATGCATACATAAGCAATAAAACTTCAATTCAGATATTTTTTGTAATAGTTTAAATTAAAAAAAAAACAAGCATTTTGTTTTAATTGAAATGTATCCAGTTACGGTCACTTAAAGAAAATAAATGTACTTTTTTTTATGTTCAATACACAATATCATTTATAGTTTATACTAATCTAATTTTATTCTTTTGTAATTCCGTCAAAGACCAAGTTTCACTTCCATTTGACAAAATATTCTGTATTATGCTCTTATAAATTTCCTTTGTAATATTTTTGTTCCAAATTATTCCATGTAGTTGCATTTTTTGCAATTGCAATTTTAGTCTGTACATCTCTCTCACAGGTATCTAAACTTGTAATTATTGACCCAAGATATTTAAAAAAATCACATTTTTTTTTATTTTCCCTGTTTCGAGTATGAGGTCATCCACATCCTTTCCCAAACACATACATTCTGTTTTCTGTAAATTTATATTCAGTCCCCACTTTAGATTTTGATTTTATCATATTAGATTTCTTACTTTACTTTATGTAAAGTATTCCCACTACAGGCCTCAGGAGGCCTTTGGGGTAGTGGGAGGTTAAGGCTCCCACTTTTTCTAGACAATCGGCACTTTTTATGTCAGCCCTGCGTGACGGCCGCCTTTACCCCCAGAACAAGCGTCTGGTACTCATTTCCGTTAGAGGCTGAGTCGACCCCAGGGCCATAGTGCCGCCAGAGGGTTTGGGCCAGTTTAAAAATCCTGACCCCAACGGGACTTGAACCCTCGACCCTCCGGCTTGTAGCTCAGTGCCTTAACCACTAAGCTACGGCGTGCCCCCTTTACTTTGCATATATAATTTAATTGATAGACTGCTTTTTGTAGCCTGTCCTCTCTGTCAAAAAATAATAGTAGCTCATCAGCAAAACATAATGCATTCAATGTCTGTATGATTTCAGTTCTCACATTTTCTCCTCATTCTAAAAATCTCATCGATATTGGCCACAGAAGCAAACAGATATTGACATCTTTATACCAACTTTTATAAGATTCATGATGTGTTCCGTTGAGGTTTATTCAAAATTAATATAAAATTATAGAATATTCACCTGAAAGGTCCGTCTCCTCAACTTAATTTAATCATTTAACTGTAGCGCTTTCGGGACTTGTCCCATCATAGAACATTTTCGAGACTTCATTCACGCAGAAGGGAAATCAAGCTATGCAAAACACGTTATCCATGAAGGACATCGCATGTTAAATATTGAAAACACCCTAACAGTAATGCACAGAGAAAATAACCCAGCGAAGATAAACGTACTCGAAGAGATGGAAATCATGAAAGCAGCTCACAACGACAGCCTGATAAACGAAAACGAACCCAATACATGCAACCCCCTCTACCAGATCTTCAGTGAAACACCAGTTTTGAATCCTGCCGATGATGGGACAAGTCCCGAAAGCGCTACAGTTAAATGATTAATTAAGTTGAGGAGACGGACCTTTCAGGTGAATATTCTATAATTTTATATTAATCTTTACACCAACTGAATCAAAGAGATGTAGTAAATTAAGTATCGGTAATGAAATATTTTATTATGGTTTTGATTTTTACAATACCTTATAGATGTGGGTTAGTCTCATTAATAACAGATTATGTAGTTGAATCCGTGTGAGAAATTGTAGTAGCTGGGTTTTTTCTTTGTTATACAACATAATGTTTGGGTTTTCGGCTTCAGAGCAGAGAGGAAGAATGGTAGCCATTAAGTGCACTGAATGTGTGACATTGATGTAAACACAATGTAAGTCACCCAGTTAATGTTACCAACATATCGGAGTTTTGTAAGTTCCCCTTCGCTTTCAATCTGGATTCTGGCCCCAAGGTCAATGCTATCATTTTCTTCTATCAGACTACCACAACCTCCAATCTGCCGGACAATACTTTCACTTTATAGCTTCATTTAATTCAACCCGCTTTACCTTAAACATAAGTTCATTTTTCTCATCGTCTATTGTACTCTTAAGTCATATTTAATGATATCAAGTTTTTTTACTAAACAACTACAGCTTTAAGAAAAATGTTTGGGCAAAAAAAAAAAATGAACAGTAAGGTCAATGGAGAAAACTACCTAATAATAAGCTACATGGCATTTATAGGAAGCCAGATATAATAAGAGCAATTAAAGTCCACCGCTGTGGTCTCGAGGTAGCGTGCTGCCTTGTCACGTAGCGGGCCCGGGTTCGATCCCCGGTCGGGGCAATTTTTCTGGGTGAGATTTTTATCGGGGTTTTTCCTCACCTGTAAGACAAATATCAGGAAAACTTTAAGGTCCAAACGGTCCCCGAAATCATATGACCATCATCATCATTATCGTATTATCATCATCATCCTTCACCGGTGTGGAAAGCAACGGGAAGCTACCACACCTATAATTCCCTAGTAAAGCTGCAAAACATAGCATGAAAATGCTGCGATTGCAGTGAAAGACCTGCCCTCGGGTAGAATTACTATGGATGGAAGTCTCGTAGACTGCGATGGGCAGGACATGTGGTACGAATGAGGAATGAAAGATGGAAGCTTCTTGTAGGAAAACCAGAAGGAAATCGCCCAGTTGGTAGACCACGAATGAGGTGGGAGAATAACAATATCCGTGATTGAAGGAAGCAGATTATACAGCAGGCGATCGAATATCATCAGCTCAGGATAGTGATGTATGGAGAGCTTATTTCCGCGCGGCCATGTACTTACTGGTTCGATAGAGCCAGTAAGTTAAGTTTATACAACTACAACGACAAAGAAGATTATTGCTCTTTCTACTTTAAGACAGGTTTAATAATAAGTATTCTACCTTTAGGACTGCAAACGTAGGGTCTTAGCATCTTCTTTATTAGGAGTTACCAGACCAAATTAATTTAGTTATGCTTATTTCCCTACATATGTCATGAATGGTATGCGGTCAACATAGCGACCCAATGAGACATCAACGAAGATAAGACCCAATGAGACATCTACGAAGATGAAGGTCCGTAAATGTTGCTTATAGGCCTCTTCAAGCTTATGGTTCTTTTAGAGCCTAAAAATCGTCAGACTCGGGACCGACAGTTTGAAGTACCTCTCGAAGAATTTGCTCCTTGGATTTTTTCATCCGAAAAATTGTATTGACCCCGGCCGGGTTTGAACCCGCGACCCTAGGGACAAGCGGCAAGAAATATAACCACTTGACCACCGCGATATACTTGTTATTACTATAGTAAGAGGGGGGGGAAGTCATGTAGATCATTGTAGTCCGAGATCCGGCTGCAAGATTACTACGCATCGAGTGTATGAACAAAATCAATTTTTTTTCATAAAATTGTGAATAACTGAATACATTTTTGCCGAGTTGCCTATTAAAATTCGGCCGCCAGTACGTTTATTTAAATATAATTTATTTATTTTTGATTCACTTGTTATTAAAATAAATTATAATCCAGTTCGCAGAAATCGATGTATAGAGCTTGAAAAGTTTTGGTTATCATTGCACATTTGGCCATATACCTCCTCGTGGCTACAGAAGGCTGTGACACGAATCAGTAATAAAATGGCGGTAAGTACGTATTTATTATTTTATATTGTTCCCTCGCAGCGGGAATTAAAACCACTGTCCTTTATGTATACTACGTACAATGTATATACAAAAATATATCCAAAAGGTAGTGTTAATATACATTATACGAAACAAATCACAGCATTTTAAATGAACTGAACTTTATTTGAAACAATATAAAACAACAGTCCCGCGCCGTAGCCGAGTGGTTAAGGCAGGAAGCCTTGGCGCAGAGCTACGGGACTTGCGCTGGTTCGAGTCTCCATGGAGGAAGACATTTTCTCATGGTATCTCTGTCAGTATGGGACCGGTGCCCACCCAGCATCGTGATGCATTTGGGTAGCTACAATAAGTAGCGGCTCCAGGTTGAGAAAACCAGCTATAACGGCTGGGGGACTCGACATGCTGACCACATGTCACCCCTACACTGGCTGATTATCATCTACTTCTGTGATTGACACATGTGGATGTGAGGCCAGCAGCCGGCTGGTAGGCTAAGGGCCTTGTAGGCCTATCGCGCCAGGAGTTTTTTAAACAATAAATACGTACTTACCGCCATTTTATTACTGATTGGTGTCACAGCCTGCTGTAGCCGCGAGGAGGTTTACGGCCAAGTGTGCAATGGCAACCAAAAGTTTTCAAGCTCTGTACATCGATTTCTGCGAACTGGATTATAATTAATTTTAATAACAAGTGAATCAAATTATTTCGAATAAGTAAATTAATTATATTTTAATTAAACATACTGGCGGCCAAATTTGAATAGGCAACTCGGCAAAAATGTATTCAGTAATTCAGAACTTTATGAAAAAAATTGATTTTATTCATACACTCGATGAACGTAGTAATCTTGCAGCCGGATCTTGGCCTATTGTAACAAAGTCATTATTGTGTTATTTTCGGAAATACGAGTAGTTCATATTTCCCTTGTTAGTAAAATATTTTACAATTTCGACAATAATAATAAAATGTTAGATATATATATTCAAAAATAAGATTATAGCACTGTTAAACTGAAAGCTTGCATTATTTGTGATTTCACTAATAAAAACAGGAAAAATTATTTGAATTATAAGGTATTTATAATATCGCCACATTTTTCCAGCTGTTTTCATCCAGGAACTTAGAACTATCTTCCAAACCATCCTTCCATCTTGTTTTTCTCTCTCCATCTATTTCCTTTTGCTTTATTTTTCATAAGAAACCTCATCAAATGATTCTCTTCCATTTGTATCGCACAACCTCATGAATATTAAGATTAACAAGTGTTTTTGAAGTGAATGGAAGATGTACTTTTGTGTTACAGAGTTGGGAAGTTCTGGTATTGTCCAAGTTAAAATGGGACATTGCGGCGGTGACTCCACAGGACTTTCTCCAACACATACTGGTTCGTCTGCCCATCGATCGACATACGTGGGATGCACACATGATCCTCAGGCACGCTCAGACGTTCATAGCGCTCTCCACCCGAGGTTAGTCACATATGGTCTGTCTTAACACATGTAAGTACTTCTCTATACCGACGTTGTCAGTTTACCTAAATTCATCAACACTTTTGAAATTCATATTAAAGCACCGTTGAGGTTATGTAAAAAGATGTTAATTATATACTTTTTTTACCTGGTAAGTCAGTCGTCCTCAACTAAATTATTAAACTTCTTCAGGTTATTCTAATATGGAGGCCTTTCGTAAACAATGTTTCATCTTCTGCGTTTTAACTGGAACTGATGGAGTTGTATAGTTTGTATACGACACTATCAGTTCCAGTTAAAACGCAGAAGATGATACGACACTATCAGTTCCAGTTAAAACGCAGAAGATGATACGACACTATCAGTTCCAGTTAAAATGCAGAAGATGATACGACTCTATCAGTTCCAGTTAAAATGCAGAAGATGATACGACACTATCAGTTCCAGTTAAAATGCAGAAGATGATACGACACTATCAGTTCCAGTTAAAAAGCAGAAGATGATACGACACTATCAGTTCCAGTTAAAATGCAGAAGATGATACGACACTATCAGTTCCGGTTAAAAAATGCAGAAGATGATACGACACTATCAGTTCCAGTTAAAATGCAGAAGATGATACGACACTATCAGTTCCAGTTAAAAAGCAGAAGATGATACGACACTATCAGTTCCAGTTAAAATGCAGAAGATGATACGACACTATCAGTTCCAGTTAAAATGCAGAAGATGATACGACACTATCAGTTCCAGTTAAAATGCAGAAGATGATACGACACTATCAGTTCCAGTTAAAATGCAGAAGATTATACGACACTATCAGTTCCAGTTACAAAGCAGAAGATGATACGACACTATCAGTTCCAGTTAAAATGCAGAAGATGATACGACACTATCAGTTCCAGTTAAAATGCAGAAGATGATACGACTCTATCAGTTCCAGTTAAAATGCAGAAGATGATACGACACTATCAGTTCCAGTTAAAATGCAGAAGATGATACGACACTATCAGTTCCAGTTAAAATGCAGAAGATGATACGACACTATCAGTTCCAGTTAAAATGCAGAAGATGATACGACACTATCAGTTCCAGTTAAAAAGCAGAAGATGATACGACACTATCAGTTCCAGTTAAAATGCAGAAGATGATACGACACTATCAGTTCCAGTTAAAATGCAGAAGATGATACGGCACTATCAGTTCCAGTTAAAATGCAGAAGATGAAACATTGTTTACGAAAGGCCTCCATATTAGAATAACTTGAAGAAGTTTAATAACTTAGTTGAGGACGACTGACTTACCAGGTAAAAAAAATATATAATTAACAGATTTTTACCTAAATTCAGTAGTAAATTTCTCAGAAATCGTAGAGGACTTGATTCATTGTTCTTGTTTATTTTTAATTAAATGTTTAAATTTGATAGATTGCATCCGAAATTAGGTAAACATGTATCCTCCAATTAGAGAAGTACTTATTCGGTTTTCTTGGGAGGGAAGTTGATAGCAATAAAAATACAGTGAAACCTGTCTTAGCCGGAATCTTTATAAGAAGGAAACCTGTATAGACGGGAAAAAATCTCCAGAACGGTACGATTTTATATGTAAAATCGTCCTGTATAAGCCGGAAACCTTCCTAACGTGGAAACGGAATGGTTTTTAAAGTATCAATAGTTAATTTTTACCTCAGTAAGAAGGAAAACTATTCTTAAGCACGTTCTAATTACAGTATTAATGACCACACGTGAAAATTCTGCATATGACGCTACTGCATTATATCGTTTTACCTTCTTGTGTTGCCATTGTATTGCGGGGATACCCTTGCTTATGTGTGACAGCGGGGAATCCCTCGCTTTTTCCTTGCCTGCTTGCGTAACCTGCGAGGGAGTTGGGAAATCTTCAGTCTTCCTGTAAGTTGAGTTCCTTCTCGTTTTTGTGTAATAAAGTTGTTTTGTATTAAGTAATCAATTGAATTAGTGTTTACTTGATGAAAATCCATAAGTTGTTTAACTAAATAAAGATAAAACTTAATAAAAGTTTTATGCGATTTTCATATTTTGTATTGTCGTGCAAACTGTGCTGTGTTACATACACTATTTTGTCTGTATTTCAGTCAATACGTTATGTCTTTAAAGCGTGCATGCAAAACCCTTACACTGCGTGAGAAAATTCAAGCTTGTAATTTGGGAATCCTTTATAAGAAGGAAAACTACCAAGACGGAAATATTTATTTAAGGAACCGTCATGTTCCTTCATAGACAGGTTTTACTGTACCATACTTCAAGTATTATCCCTAATGTATCCAATCATTCAACATTGCACAAGCCAGAATTGGTTTTGTTTATCTACTTTTTTTTTCCCGATTACTGCAAGATATATATATATCCCTCCCCCTCTTTCTCTCTCCGAAATTCCAAACACCATGTATATTTTTATGGCTTTGTGGTAAATTACAACTCATAGGGGAACTGTCGACCATTGCATGCCGCTGAAATTTCTTGCAGAGAAACATTGTAATGTACCAAGGCTGTGTAAAAAATATACATCAGCAGCTTTTTACTGCAAAGATACTAAAATTCTGGGGAAGAGTGGGAAGATTGAGGGGAGTACAATATACAGGGGATTAATTGGACAAAAGCTAAAGAAAAAGATGTACGGCGGAGAGTTTATGTGCCACGCGGGCACTGAACCCTAAGGGTTCGATAGTACCAGTGAATTAGTAGGAATGAATTCGCTAAGTAGTTATGTTCAACGCTGTGGTCTCGAGGGTAGCTATCTTGTCACGCAGCGGGCCCGGGTACGATCCCCAGTTGGGATAAGTTTCCTGGGTATTTTTTTTTCGCGGTTTTTCCTCACCTGTAAGACAAATGTTCGGAAACTTTAAGGCCCAAGCGGTCCCCGAACATCATCTGGCCATCATTCTCATTATTAACGTATTCATTAAGTTTAGGATTAAGGCCTCTCCTGGCCTCTCCTTCATCATCATCTATCATATCATCAGGCAGCGTAACTCCGCCTTCACCTCTTACAGGGGCCTCAACATGGGCCTTGGGGAGCCATAAATGAACAGAAAATATGGGCATTTTTACCAAAAATGCTAGAATTATTCTTAAATAAAAAAATTCTAATCAAATGACCTGCTGTTTCCATGACAATTATTGATAATTGCAAATTGTATATAATCCAACTTAAATTCTACCACCCTTAAAAATAAAACTTTACAGGGATAATGAAAATATTTGGAACTATAACAAATTTTATAACTTTATCATCTGCTCTACAGGAACATTTTAGCGCCCTAACCTCAGAAATGGGTTACAATAACGCCATGCCTGGAGAAAATACCTTACTTACTTACTTATTTACTGGCACTATCGAACCCGTAGGTTCATGGCCGCACGGACATACGCTCTCCATACATCCGTATCCTGAGCTAATGCTTTCCAATCATTCCCTGTATAATCTACTTCTCTCGAGAGGATACCAGAATGTCGAAATGACAACGTGGTTGGCATTGAATAAAAAGAACATTAAGGGTGTTAATTAAACCCTTTTTTACTTAAATTAGCTATGTTAATTTTATACGTAAGTAGGGATTTCCACAAGAACTGTGTAATGTAGACGATTTGAAATTGATTACATAAGGTTCACCCACGTAACAATTGCAAGAATCGCGCGGATGATGGGAGCATGAGTTTGGAATGTGAAAGGAAATGAATCAAGATAGCAAGTTGTCGCCATGCTGTGTGCAACAACAGCTGTGTGATAAGCAGTGTGGCATGGACCAACTCGAAGCGCTCGCCCCGCGTGCCCCGTTTTTTTCCTTGCAAAAAAACAATCACCTCCAGATCGTCTGCTCTACCCCACCCCTTTCCTTGGGCGGATCTTCATGAAATTTGATATGGCATTACATTTTATCTAATGCTCTAGTTCTTACACTATAATCCGAAACCGAGATGGGTCGCGTGAGGACTAACTATAACCAGAACTAATTCAAAATCGATCGGTTCAATAAGTCAATTATTTGTAGTAAATTATACCAAAATATGAATATTAAAATTATGATACAAACATATTATGAAGCTACCTTTAAAAATAAAAGTAAAGTGATCCCACAACAGGCCTCAGGAGCCCCTTGGGGTAGTAGGAGGATAAAGCTCCCACTTTTTCCAGACAATCGGCACTTTATGTCAGCCCTGCGTGACGGCCGCCTTTACCCCCAGAACAAGCGTTCTGGTACTCATTTCCGTTAGAGGCTGAGTCGACCCCAGGACCATAGTGCCGCCAGAGGGTTTGAGTCAGTTTAAAAATCCTGACCCCATGGGGCTCGAACCCTCGACCTTCCGGCTTGTAGCGCAGTGCCTTAACCACTACGCTACGGCTTGACCCCACCTTTAAAAATGGTATATACAATATATTCAATTCCTTAGTGTTCTGCACGAGGGCAGGTCTTTCATTGCATTCATAGCATTTTCATGCTATGTTTTGCAGCTTTACTAGGGAATTACAGATGTGGTAGCTTCCCGTTGCTTTCCACACCGGTGAAGGATGTTGATGTAATAATAAGGATGATAATGATGGCCGGATGATTTTCGGGGACCGTTGAGCCTTAAGCTTCCTGACATTTGTCTTACAGGTGAGGAAAAAAACCTCATCCAGGAGCCTGTCCCAACCGGGAATCGAACCCGGGCCCGCTATGTTACAAGACAGCATGCTACCTTGAGACCTCAGCGGTATACAGGCCTATATAATAATTTCGAGGTGTATATATCAGCACATAAATGAGAAAACTAAGTGGTACTATCCAACCCGTAGGGCTGCGCGAACATAAACTCTCCACACATCCCTATCCTGAGCTAATATTTTCCAATCATCCCTGTATAATCTACTTCCCTCAAATCTTGGTTAATGTTATTCTCCCACCTAGTTCTTGGTCCACCAACTGGGCATTTTCCCACTGGTTTTCCTACAAGAAACTTCAGCGTCCCTTTTTCATTTCCCATATATACCACTTGTCCTGTCCACCGTAGTTTGAGCCCTTGGCATGGATTCCCTGAAGTAGTCCCCGCCCGGAAAACCGAACGGGGGTCTATTTTATCTCCGGAGAATTTTACGCTAGTGGAACCCGTGCCCGCATTTCATGGCAGTTGTATTTTTATGGTGAAAGATCACTCTTTCAACCAAGGTACTTTTTTCATCTGGCTTATCCCCTTTGTCCTTTCGGCAGCAGTGCTACCGCCGGCATAGCTCTCAGGGTCATCTAAACACGCAAGCCACTCCACCACGACCAAGGTAAAGATACTTTGGAAGGACATAAATGAGATGAATAGAATTTATTTGTGGTCAAGATGGTCATTATATCTCCATTTTAACAACTTTCCATGAAATATAACACTGTGGAAATTTAGACTAGATATTGTTTGGGATTATTGCTACATACATACATACATACATACATACATACATACATACATACATACATACATACATACATACATACATACATACATACATACATACATACATACATACATTAATCACCAATAAACGTACACGTAACAACATTAAAAAAGTCAATTAAATTCATAATACACAATTAGAAGCATCTCTTCATTTTCTGGTAGTAGTTTTGTTACATCTTGGATGGTGAAGGTTTGTTAAATTTTACTAAGAGGCACTAATTTAAACTTGAGGTTCTCTCACTTGCTCGAACATCTTCGGACTCGGGACCCACGAAGGACTTGTCCCTTGCATTTTTCCATCAAAAAACATATCGACCCCGCCCGAGTTTGAATCCGCGACCCTCGGGTCTAGAGGCAAGAAGCACTAGACCACCTCGGCCGAAACTAAGTTGGCAACAAAGTTTAAAAATGTCATGTATTACAAATGAATCAGAGTGTCATGACTAAAAAAAATTGTGTTTTTGCATAGTGTAAATTTTAAAAACTCGAAAACGTTAAATAATGTCAAATTAGGAAAATATTTTTCTATGTACCGTATGGATCAAACATATTCAAAATATCTTAGACAATTATGTAATGTATCAGCTATATGATATACAGAATATATAGTTATTTATTCGTCAACGCGTTTTAAAAATTTATCAGCTCATCACAATTAAGGTACAAGATTACAAGACACTTACCAGTAAAATTCATATCAAATTCCGTTGAGGTGAAGTCATATGATGAAAGTTAAAAATTAAAATGTACCTGTTGGTAGGTGACGTCCTCAACTTTGTTAACATACAATATTGTAACAAAGTTGAAGACGACGGCACCTACCAACAGGTACATTTTAATTTTTAACTCTCATCACACAAGATACTTCTTCACTTCGATACCACAGCACAGGACATGTTTATACTCTGAATCTTACACAATATCTATGACTTGAGCTTGGAACTCACTTCCCATCATCAGGGACTGTCAATCACTATATTATTTAAATACAAATTAACTGATATCTTAAGTTCCACACAATGAAAATACTATCTGCATAACAACTATAACCAGCATGGCAGTGAGCTGCATGGTTTTATAGCAAGCCAGATATATTAAGAATAGGATAAGTCTCGTAGACTGTGATGAGCAGGACATTAGGCACGAATGGGGAATGGAAGAGGTGCATGGAAGCTTCTTGTAGGAAAACCAGAGGAAAAAGGCCCAGTTGGTAGACCAAGAATGATGTGGGACAATAACATTAACCATGGTTTGTGGGAAGTACATTATACAGGGGATGATTGGAAAACATTAGCTCAGGATAGAGGTGTGTGGAGAGTTTATGTCTGCGCGATCATGAACTACGGTTCGATAGTGCCAGTGAGTTAGTTAATATTTTAAAATAGTAATAAGTATTTAATTTTTGTATGATTTTACTATTCACTGGTTGAGTGGAAGATAAGGCCTTGTGGCCTTAACTTAGCCAAATTTCGGAATTCCTTAGATTTGGACAGGGTGTATCTTTCTAAAATTGCCATCGCTGTCGTTAGAGGATCAATTTAAATTTTAAGAAACCATATTTACAAAATGTCTACTTTATAGTATGTATACTTCAATTAGGCCTAAAATTTTAAATTTTAAAAATGTATTTACAAAATGTCTTCTTCTTCCTTCCAAGTATTAGGCCAAGGCCTGTTACGATCCTATAGAAAATTTTCCCTCCAGCGTTTCATAGGACGGCCCAGTGATCTTCGTCCTCTTGGTATATAATTATAAACAGCTTTGGGGATCCGATTTGAACTCATTCTTTCAAGGTGGTGTTTCCAATTTAGTTGGTACTGTTTAATATATTCCAAAATTGGCGTAGTCTTCAATTCTTTTAAGATATCGGTGTTCCTTTTCCGATCCCATCTGGTGTAACCCGCTGTTCTGCGCATGAATCTCATTTCACAAGCCGTTATTCTGCTTTCATGTTGTTTTTTTAGTGTCCATGCTTCACTACCATAGGTAAACACTGGTCTATGTAAAATGTATTTCATCAATTATCATCAATTACAAAAATTAATTGTCTGTATCACTTTGTCCTTGAGGCAATCCTCTAATGAGGAAAGTTGTATATAATAATAAAGTATTATTATTATTAAAATTATATGAAATTACAATAATATTTCCATTCTTAAATATACTGTCTAGTTCCTCTTCTTTTTCATGGAAGCTGTAGACCTTCCAATAAATAAGGTACTCATTGTGGTTTATCCTGTATCACAAGTTGTAATTATATTGTAATTTTAGAAATTACATTTAGTAGTACAAGTTTGTTTTTTTAGCACCAAGTTGATTTTAAAGAAAATGTTAATTAGGTGAAACTCTGTACAAAGATTATTCGTAAACAGTTTAGTAATTTAAAATTTTAGAATTGTAGGTTGAGTAGTTTGGAAAATGAAATTTCACTTGTGTACCTGTATACTGGAAGGAGTTCCAAGAAAACCACAGTAACAATTTTAAAGAATGAATGTTATGAAAAGAAACCTGAAGACTACTCGAAGAACATTTGTTAAGGCTCGTTGAGAAGGGAAAGCTGTAGACCTTCCAGAAGAGAACAAGGTGTTTTTCTTTGTGTTGGAAAAGGGGAAGAGTGGTATTAACAATTTTTTTAAAAATGTAATCTTATTCACAAACACAGTATGAGATCCCCCGGAATGTTAAAAAGAACGCCCCCTCGCATAGCTTAACAACTCAGTTCGCTGACCTGGCTATACACGTCACGAGCTAGCCTTGGCTAGATTCGCAAAATGTGCACGAGGCATTTTACTAACTAAAGCACATAACTTTTTTTTTCTGACTCGCTCTTAAAACATGTAAAATGAGCCTACTTCAAACAATACCTAATTATTATACTTACTCACTGGCACTATCGAACCCGTAGATTCATGGCCGCGCGCACATAAGCTCTCCATACATCCCTATCCTGAGCTAATGCTTTCCAATCATTCCCTGTATAATCCACTTCCTTCAAATCATAGTCAATGTTATTCTCCAACCTCATTCTTGGTCTACCAACTGGGCGTTTTCCCTCTGGCTTTCCTACAAGAAGCTTCTATGCACCTCTTTCATTCCCCATACGTGCAACATGTCCTGCCCATCGCAGTCTACGAGACTTAACTGTTCTTATTATATCTGGCTTCCTATAAAGACTATGTAGTTCATTGTTAAGTAGTCTTCTCCATTCACCTGTCTGTTCATCTCTCTTTGGTCCAAAAATTTTCCTAAGTACTTTATTCTCAAATACTTGTAATCTCCTTTCCTCCCTTAAAGTAAGAGTCCATGTTTCGCACCCATATAATATAACTGGTAGAATAATAGTTTTATATATTTTCAGTTTAACGTTTTTTGAAAGGAGTTGGGACATCAAGAGTCTCTGCAATGCATAATAGCATGCATTTCCAGAATTGAGCCTATGTTTAATTTCTTTGTGCATCTCATTCCTATTTGTGATTATTGTTCCTAGGTATTTAAATTCAGCCACTTCCTCAAAATTTCCCTCATTTGTCATTAGCTGTCCATTTCCATTATATAATGAATTTCTACGCGTGACAATATACTTACTTTTATTGATATTTACTTTCAGTCCTAATTTCTTAGTGTTACTCAATAGTGTGTGCGTAGTTTTCGAGTTATAGTTCATAAAATTGCATGCGATATTATTTAAAATTGCATTCGATATTATTTAGCATTAACAATAAACCACTGAAAAGAAGTGAATTCATCCAGTACTTATAAAAATCACTGAAATATAATCCGAAAATGAAGAAATATTGAGGAAATCTGAAATAATAATTTTATCATATTCTTCTATTCTTCAAATAATACCTCTGGGAGGTTGGTATATTCTATTACTGTATTGTGCTGTGAGAATGGAGCAGGGTGGACAAAATTAAAGTAGGAATGCCATGTCTATTTTCTTCAAGGTCTGTCTGAAAGAATGCGCACAGGTAGTCCCACCGCTCCCATTTCTTCTATCAACAAAACCACTGACCAAGATGATTGGAATGACCAATCAACCGTACCAAAATTTGTGAGACTGTCTCGCCTTTCAATGTATTTAAATTGAAGTGGCAAACCAACAAGAGGATCCTGAGACCAAAACGAGAAAAAAAATATATATATACATACATATATCCCATCCATAGTAATTGTGCCCAACGGCAGGTCCTTCACTGCAATCATAGCATTTTCATGCTATACTTGCAGCTTTACTAGGGAATTGTAGGTGTGGTAGCTTCCCATTGCTTTCCACATACATAAGTAGAGAAAGACATTGGATTTTCATTTCTTTCTGGAATGTTGTGGGATAAACAGATATTCAAATAAACTAAAATCTATATTTATAAATCAATAGCAAGAAGTTTAATGACCTATGGGGCAGAAATGTGGACTATAAATGCCAAATTAAAGTGAAAACTGCAATCTATAGAAATGGATTTTTAAGATCTGCACGATGCTCTAAATTAGACAGGATTAGAAACAGCATTATCCGAGAAAAATGAACTTTCACTAAACAATTATACAATTTGTAGGAAATAAACAATTACAATGGTTTGGACACATGAAGAGGATGAATGTAGATTGTCATTTAGGAGTTTGGAGTGGATTCCAAATCGGAGGAAAAGAAGACGGATGCCTAAGAGGACATGAATAGAGCGAATTATGAATTTGATTAAGGACAGGGGACTGCGATATGGAAGGATAGAGATTAATGGCGGAATAGAATCAAAATTTAATATTGGGCACAGAGAGTTGTTGCATACATTTAAAAATCTGTTAAGTAAATAAACCTTCCTATTATATATTCTCCCTATCATTTAATTTGATTAATTTAATTATTCTTCCCTATAGGGGGAGAGCGCCTAAATCTCGGTGAGGGAAAACAAGGGCTTAGAAGAGATTTAATTTGAGGTATGCACCGATATCATTGTAAACGGATAAGATTATTATGGATGGTTTGGACTAGTGGTTATGCTCCTTGCTTCTGGTCCCGAGGGTCGCGGGTTCAAACCCGGCCGGGGTATGGATTTTTTAGGATGGAAAAATCCAAGGAGCAAGTCCTCCGGGAGGGACTTTAAGCCGTAGGTCCCGACTCTAAAGATTTTCAGGCTCGTAAAAGATCCTTAAGCCTGAATGAAAATGCCTCTAAGCAAAATTTACCGAATTATCCCGTCCTACTACTAACCTCGGTTTTCTAGATGTCAGTATGGGTCGGAACGCTGACCACGGACCACTCAAGTGACACCTGTACGAAAACAAGTGTAACTAAATTAGTATGGTTCAAATTCTTCCCTGTATGGGGAGAGCGCCTAAATCTCTGTTAAGGGAAAATATAGGCTTACAAGAATGATAGGACATGAATTAATAAACTAATCCACTTGTTTCAATCACATGGGCGATCACCTAGCTAGTATTGGGGTGACATATTAGCATGTTTGAACCAGTGGCCGTTATAGCTGATTTTCTCAACCTGGAACCGCTACTTATTGCAGTTACACAAATTCCTCACGATGCTGGGAGGGCACAGTTCCCAAACTTACCGAAATTACATGAGAAAGACCTCCATGGAGACTCGAACCAGCGCAAATCTCGTTAGGTATCGTTGCCTTAAACCGCGGCGCAGGACATCAATTTAAAAATTCAACTGTGCCGAATATCGAACCATGGCTCGCGAATTGAGAGGAAGACCTGCTATTACCGGTGGATCTCTCGGAAATAAGCCTACATAATTCCATTTCCTGTTACCACTTTAAGCGTATAACTCGATATATATAGGCCTACTGTATTTAAATGAGAGATAGTCTATATCTAATTATTAACTCCTGGCGCGACAGGCCCTTAGCCTACCAGCCGGCTGCTGGCCTCACATCCACATGTGCCAATCACAGAGGTAGATGTTAATCAGCCAGTGTGTAGGGGTGACATGTGGTCAGCATGTCGAGTCCCCTAGCCGTTATAGCTGGTTTTCTCAACCTGGAGCCGCTACTTATTGTAGCTACCCAAATGCATCACGATGCTGGGTGGGCACCGGCCCCATACTGGCCGAAATACCATGAGAAAATTTCTTCCCCCATGGAGACTCGAACCAGCGCAAGTCCCGTAGCTCTGCGCCAAGGCTTCCTGCCTTAACCACTCGGCTACGGCGCGGGACATCTAATTATTAAGCCTGTGTTATTAGTAAGGCAGGGTGTTTATGTAATATGTACATATTTATATAATAATATAATGTGAAATATGTAATCTTACATAAAGAAATTTAAAATATGTAGTATTAAACACAAATTTTAATTATAAATTTTATATTTAATAAACTAATGATCTTTTTTTGTGATAAAATCGTAAAACATATCAATGTACCCAATTCACCAATTAAACATGTCAACATGTTTCAACAGCGAAGCTGTCATTTTCAAGACAAAATATCGATATAAATATAAACTTTATACTAAAAATTTAATTCTTAAGTTAAAGTCAAAGATTTTAAAAATGGTGGAATAGGTGTATATATGTTTGATATTAGGTGTTTCCATGTTTCTACTATTTAATTATTAAACATTGTGGTTTTAAAAGAGATCTTGTAATGTGGAAACTTGTATCCAAAATTTCAGTGTCGAACGAATGGAATTCTTTACTGACTTTCTCCCAGAAGCTTTAGCAGGCTTACAACTTGTAAAAACTGTTTTAATATACGCAAATATCTGATGTGACCAAATATTTTCACACGGACTGTTTTGAATTATATTCCACTTATAAAAAATATTTGATACATTAATAGATAACGTATGTAGTTTTTACATTAAAATATGTATAAATATGTAATTATGATCAAATATTTAAAAACATGAAATGATAAATTTTCATATATGATAAGTAGACCTACGTTTTTAATTCGTGGACATTTATCATTTTTATGTATGCACAAGCGAAGGTAAAGAATATGTAATTACTACATACAAATTCTAGCCTTAGTTATTTGTTTAGACTCACTCTCTGAGGTAACAAATTATAATTTCGTGTTCATACTTACGAAATGTTACTGAGATTTAGCTACTTACGAAATACCAACTTCCTAATTTTTCTGATAAGTGCTTCCGGTCATTATTTAAGTTAATCGGAAATGAATCTCGGCCTTTCTAAGGGTGATATGCTGAAAATTACAAACCGTTCAATTATTATAAAACCGAATTTATAGACACGTAATCTAACTTTATCTCTTCACGGCATTTCGGTCCATGTAGGGCCATAGCCTGCTGTACTATCAAAGCCTATTCTCTTCTATCTTACATCTTTCTCCACCATCCACTTATTTCCAACTTCCTCATATTCTTCTCTATGTTCTCCAACCATTTGTTTCTCGGCCTTCCCACGCATCTTCTTCCACCTGGTTTCCTTTGATTTTTTTTATATTCACATGTCCTGCCCATCTAAGTCCTTTATTTAGTTGTTCCCATTGCGGACTTCCCTACAATTCGTAGAGTTCTCCATTAGTTCTAATTTTCTACCCTCCATTTTCATATTTAACTCCATAAATCCTTAGCGAGGAGATACTAAAGGCTAACACGCACACACTATTGAGTAACACTAAGAAATTGGGACTGGAAGTAAATATCAATAAAACTAAATATATGGTCACACGTAGAAATACATTATATAATGCAAATGGACAGCTAATGACAAATTAGGGCAATTTTGAGGAAGTAACTGAATTCAAATACCTAGGAACAATAATCACAAATAGGAATGAGATGCACAATAAAATTAAACATAGGCTCAATTATGGAAATACGTACTATTATGCATTACAGGGACTCTTGTCGTTCCAACTCCTTTAAAAAAACTTTAACTGAAAATATATAAAACTATTATTCTACCAGTTATATTATATGGAGGAAAGAAGATTACGAGTATTTGAGAATAAAGTTCTTAGGAAAATTTTTGTATCAAAGAGAGATGAACAGACAGGTGAATGGAGAAGACTGCATAACAATGAACTACATGGTCTTTATAGGAACAGTTTAGTCTCTTGACTGTGATGGCACGAATGGGGAATTAAAGAGGTGCATAGAAGCTTCTTGTAGGAAAACCAAAGGGATAACGCCCAGTTGGTAGACCAAGAATGAGGTGGGAGAATAATATTAACTATGATTTGAGGGAATTAGATTAAACAGGGGGTGATTGGAAAACAGTTCAGGTTAGGGACGTATGGAGAGCTTCTTTACGCGCGGACATGAACCCAGGGGTTCGATAGAGCCAGTTAGTTAGAAAATTGTATAGAACTTTTAGTAAACAGACATGATTGTTATAAAAAAATACAATCGTAATTCTTTATTAACTTATAGCCAATATCGGGGACAATGCGATAGATTGTATAAAATAAGCATATTCTGTTACAAAGCATTTTATTATATGGGTCCGAAACCTGGACAGTAAGTAGAAAACAAGCCAATAAGCTGTTAGCAGTAGAAATGGATTTTCGGAGGCGATCGACAAGAATTTCAAGAAGGGGTAAGATCAGAAACAGCGCAGTAAGGGAAATTATGCAAGTAGAAAAAAAAACATATTGGAAAAAATAGAAGAAAAAGTTTGAAATGGTATGGACACCTCATAAGAATGGAATAAGAGAGAATACCAAAGAAGATCCTTAATTGGAAAGCTAATTGAAGAAGTGGAAGAGACAGGCCTAGAGAACGTTGGATGGATGGAGTGAGGAGAAGTATGGAAGCTAGAGATCTGAGGGAAAAAAATTCTGTAGATAGGAACCTCTGGCGACAAATCACTTTGGGTTGAAGGAGAAACACTGTAGTGTGGAATATTCCTAATTAAAAAATAAAATAAACATAACTGCAGTGGCGACATTAGGGTTAATTTTCCTAGACTTCGTGTAGGCCTAGAATTCATCTCACTAGCTAAAAAATTCCCAAATATGATAAAAAATAGAATAACGTTCTTTATATAATATTTACATTGTCTTTATATGAGGATAAGAGGGGACTTAGGGCCAGTGGATACAAACAAGAGAATAATATTTTCTATTGCTCCGTTGTTCGGGATCTAATCCGGGTCGTCTATTTCAGTATTCAGACATATAGTCTACGAGACTTAACTGTTCATATTATATCTGGTTTCCTGTAAAGATCAAGTAGCTAACTGTTTGTTAGTCTTCTCCATTCACATGTTCATCTCTCTATAGTCCAAAAATGTTCCTAAGAACTTAATTCTCTCAAATACTCGTGTAATCTTTCGCATCCATATAATATGAATGGTTTTCCCTCACCTGTAAGACAAATGTCAGGAAAACTTTAAGGCTCAAACTGTCCCCGAAATCATATGGCCATTATTATCATTATCACTATCATCATCATTCTTCACCGGTGTGGAAAGCAACGGGAAGCTACCACACCTACAATTCCCTAGCAAAGCTGCAAAGCATAGCATGAAAATGTTATAATTGCAGTGAAAGACCTGCCCTCGGCTAGAATTACTATGGATGGATAATATGAATGGGGAGAATAACAGTTTTATGTATTTTCTGACTTTTTGGAGAGAAGTTGGGACAACAAGAGACGTATTTTAAAAATGTATTTTAGTAATGTATTTCGTAATATATTTTAAAAATCTTGACAAGAGTCCCTGTAATGCACAAAACATCTTCCAGATCGACATTAATAAAACAAACCATATCCGATATATTTTTTTTATTTATAGTGTTCTGCCTTAGGGCAGACGTTCACTGCAGTTATAGTATTTCCATGCTATGCTTTGCACCTTTACTAGGGAATTGTAGGTGTGGTAGCTTCCCGTTACTTTCCACACTGGGGATGATGATGATGATGTTCGGGAACGTTTAAGCCTCAGAGCAACATGGACATTAGTCTTACAGGTGAGGAAAAACCCCGAAAAAACCTCACCCAGGTTCCGACCGTGATTCGAACCTAGCACGCTGCTTCGAGACCACAGCTAAATTTGTTACAAACACAAAATATGCGAGTTCATTATTGTTAGTTCGATAATTATAGAGGCTATTTAACTCACGCCACAAATGCTAGTCAATGACCAATCACGTTTCAATGAATGTTGTTTTACAACCAATGACAGTCGTGTTTCACCTCGCTCTTTATCGATTTCTCTTTATCAGCTCCTGCTTTTGTGATAAAGAAAGCTCCTCCTTTTTAATGTTCTGAACAGGTCAAAGCATTATTTATCTCCAACAAATACATTGAATATAGCAAATAATGAAAAGATTAATTGATTTTACTGAGTTGTTTACTAAAAAAATGAAAAACCCGTAATGTTGATTATGATATATAGTTTGATGTGTTTCATTATTTCTCCATTTGGGTGCACTCTTACAATATTGCGATCTTATTTGGCAATAAATAATATGATCAAGCAGCAGTGAATGAACATAACCTCACATTTCTGATTTGTTTTCAAACATCGCCGTTTACATTAAATATATAAATATTTTAAAATAACTATAGTTAAAACAATGATTTGTGAGTAAACAGCTTAATTCTATTCGTTAAATAGTCCTAACAAATGCCACTCTTGATTTCCAAATTCTCTAGATAAATTCACTCCTCACTTCGTGAGTCGTGATTTTATCGATAATTTGGAAATCACTCGTGGCATTACTTATGATAATTGTCTCCTAATTCAAGCGAGAAAGAGAGGAGAGAGAGGGAGGAGAGGAAATGAAAGTAAGTGCTAAGTGGGACAAAAAAGTACATGGAGCCTAGTGCAAAAAAAAAAGAAGAATATGTGAAAAAAAACAAAAGAACTAAGAAGCCATATTCCCCTTGATATTCACGCTAATATGGCTACAGTAATTTGATCCATTAGTATTAACTTATTCTTGAATATTTCGCGGTGAGGGTGGCACGTAGCTGGTGTCCTTCATGTGCCCTCAAAGAAACGAGTCGCTAGGTGTGAGGTCTAACGACCTGTGCAGGACCCCAATTGACACAGCAATATCAATATCCGGACAGGCCCGTGATCCCCACCACAAGCAGCAGTGGCCAAATTTTCATTGACATGATTATCGACATCCAAATATACAATAGGGTGGAGTACCATCTTGCTGGAAGGAAATCGTAAAAACTTCTATTTAATCTTAAAAATTTTTCCTTAATAAGCACAGATATGTTCAGGGGATACTGTCCATTAATTATTCTTTTTCTTAGTATCGCAGTTTTATGATTGCAAATTCTCATAATTAATTGACTCAGACACAACTTTTGCTGAAATTCATTACACCCGACGTAAAACAACTGATTAATCCCAATTTGATGTTGTTTGTCTTGATATTATTTTGGCCCCTTTTATTTTAGTATCTGGTGGAATTCTCATTGCGTTGCAACCTGCACTCCCATCAATTGTTTTATGGTTTTTAATAGCGGAACTTTATCACTATGTATAGGTTTCTTATTGTTTTTATTTTTTCATGAAACTGTTATAATGAAATTAAAAAAAAAGGCCGTCTTTGATCTCTGGCCATATGTACAAGGATTTGAAATAAGATTTTTAGTTTATTTATTGTAGCTTCGATGTATTTCAGTATGTAAGGTTTTTTGTGTTTTCTTTTCTTTCCCACATTTGTAAGCGGAAAACCAACGAGATTTGTTTTTTTTTTTCATATTATAAGTCATCCATTGTTCTTGGGCGTTTTGGTTTTCATTTACCATATTAAAATTTCTTTTTTGTTTCTGAAATTTGCCCGACATGCAACTCCCTTTTTTGACAGAATGCCATCTAATTGGGCCTCTTTATGGGAAATTTCCTGTACATTCCAGGTTGCAAATTTTAAAATATTTTCTTTCTTCCATGTCATATCCTTAATCACGCAAAGGTCGTTAACAGGTTGCTCTGCCGATTTCATGCTGCGCTACCGAAGGCCCTACAACTTAAAGTGGGTATCCATAAAATAAATGAGGAAAATTATGGAAGAGTTGGATATAGAACCCATTCTCCCACCATTATACAAAGCTACCAGCACAACGGGAAAGCTCATCTTCAACGAATTCCATGTCAATAGAATTCCGAAAGCCATGCTTCGGTACTGCCCCTAAAGGCCCAAAGATCGTTTGGGACGTCCAAAAAAAGCGCTGGATAGAAAATTCCCTTTGAGACCGTAACAGGCCATGTGGCTAATACTTGCATGGATGATGATGATGATGATGATGATTTACTATATTATGACTGAGTGTTTGAAATTGTATTTGCCTTGATATGTATGGTCGAGGGTCGCGGTTTCAAACCGTGTCGGGGTCGATGAATTTTTTTAGGATGGAAAAATTCAAGGAGCAAATCCTCTGGGAGGGACTTAGGCCGTGTGTACCGAGTTGTTAGGCAGAACGTCTATAGCGGGATAAAAAATGGATTCAGTAAACTATATGCTGTGCAATGATTTGGACTTACAACATTTTTCCGTGTCACATGTTGGAAAGTATTTCCAAAGGTTTCTTATATCAAAATGAACAGTTTGGTGTTCTCTATCATGTATCCAATTTTGACCCAAAAGGCAGAAGACACTCTGTATATAGTAATACCGAAATGTGCGGAGAAAAAAAAAAACTTAATAGGATTTTGTCTCGACTTCATGGAAGATATTTCTTTATAAACTAGAGACTATTTCTTCCAGACATAATAGAAGTTGGCCTATATAGACTCTAAACGACATTGAGACATTCAGTATTGTGTGCAGTTCACAATCGAAACCAACGTGCAAACATGCAACTCTGCTAGAAGGAATGGCGTATCACAAAATTCAAGAACAAAGACCAAACCGATGCCTATAAAACCAGATGTAAAAAGTTTACAATGTCTGATATATCTTCCTGAATCCGAAAAGTCAATGCTATTTTAATCAGGTATAATCCGCACCCTCCATTCATCCCAATTTGCACTTAACAAGATGAGTATTTTATTCTTTATTCTACTCTTATTTACAAACTCAGACATCTAAGATCTAGTATATTTGCATATCAACGATTTGTAAGGGGGTAGACAGTTCTTAGAATCGATTCATACAACTTATGAATATATTCTATGGGCATCTTGTACCATTCTTCATGGAGAATTTCTTCTAACCCTTTAATAGAGAAAGAAGGTGGAAATCTTGTACTGCTAGGTGTAGGAGTATACCTGAGACGAAAATTTTAAAAAATCACTCCAGCGGTCACTTTTTTTTATGCTGAATGACACTCGTTTTGACTTAAAATAAACAGAGGCTGGTGTTTTCCGAAAATCAGCGAAATCCTACCATTAAAAATGGGGGTTTACCTGAAACCCGAAATTAAAAATTTACTCTAGCAACCGCCATATTTGGTTCGTCGCAAACGTATACCATCCATCCATAGTAATTCTGCCCGAAGGCAGGTCTTTCACTGCAATCATAGCATTTTCCATACTATGTTTTGCAGCTTTACTAGGGAATTATAGGTGTGGTAGCTTCCCGCCCGTCGTTGCTTTCCACACCGGTGAAGGATGATGATGGTAATGATAAGGATGATGTTCGGGGACCATTGGGCTCTAAGCTTCCTGACATTTGTCTTACAGGTGAGGAAAAAACCCGAAAAAACCTCACCCAGGAGCCTGTCCTGACCGGGAATCGAACCCGTAACAAGGCAGCACGCTACTCGAGACCACAGCGGTGGACACGTATACCATACAATTTAATTAATAGTTGAATTAACAATGTATCCCATAAGATACATTATTTTATTTTATATTTTTAGTAAAGTAATGGAAAAAATAAATTGGCAGCCTATATATTATTTAAAAGTCTACCGCTGTGGTCTCGAGGTAGCGTGCTGCCTTGTCACGCAGCGGGCCCGGGTTCGGTCGGGACAGTTTTTCTGGGTGAAGTTTTTATCGGGGTTTTCCTCACCTGTAAGACAAATGTCAGGAAAACTTTAGGCCGAAACGGTCCTGAAATCATATGACCATCACAATCATCCTTATCATTATCATCATCATCCTTCACCGGTGTGGAAAGCAACGGGAAGCTACCACACCTACAATTCCCTAGTAAAGCTGCAAGCATAGCATGAAAATGCTATGATTGCAGTGAAAGACCTGCCCTCGGGCAAAATTACTATGGATGGATTATTTAAATTAGCGTCAAATTATACAATATGCAAATAGTTAACTTACGGTTATACACGATTTTTCACTGCAGTCCGAGATTTTTAAATAAACTGGCATCAGAAATTGGGTTTCTCCAATGAAACAAAAATAAATAAATATTCCTTAAAACAGCAAAATACATTGGATTTGACGTGGAATCCGCTTAGTTTACACAGTTCCTGGGTGACGGACTTTTCAGGAATTTGAATATATTTTGATATTAAAATAGTTTTTATCAAATAAAAAGCAGCCATACCCTGAAATCAATGCTTATCTTATCTGCTATAGATTACAACTTTTTTAATTTCCTGACGAATACAGTTTCAATTGGATACCAAAATTACATATGTTATGAAACTTAAAGTGAAATTAGATTCATGATATATACAGCAGGGTACAAGTGAGGTTACAAACGCAATGGTGATGTTTTGAAGTAATTACGCTTAGAACCAGTCATTCAGTACATACAAGAATACCAGAACAACTGGGTGAATTATTTGTGACGAATGAGTTCAGATAAAGTTCCAAAAGCCATGCTTCGTTTATTGTCCAAAAGGTCGTCCCAGGAAGTGCTGAATACAAAATTCATAAGTAAGATCCTAACAGGTATATAGGCCAATTTTTTAAGTCATTTTTCGAAAAAATTGTGCATTTTTTCGAATTTTCGAATATGGAAGAAGAAGAAAGAAGAAGAAGATTCAAGAACTTCAAGATTTTCTATAACAAACATTATAAAATATGCCATTTTGGATTTCAGAATATGGGTGATCATTATCAAAAAAAAAATCCAATTATTTAAAATTGAAATATTTTCCGTCCTCGTGTTTCATGCTGAAAAGATGAAAAAAAAAGTAGGCCTAAATGGTTGAAATGACCCACAAACACACGCCCATTGTATATCGGTCACTTACCCAGATGGATATTTTGTATTTAAAAAAAGTATCATTATTTTTAATTGTTATTGAATTTTCACTGTAATATTTTTTATAAATAAACTCTTACTTTAAGGGAGGAAAGGAGATTACGAGTATTTGAGAATAAAGTTCTTACGAAAATTTTGTACCAAATAGAGATGAAGACAGGTGAATGGAGAAGACTACCTAACAATGGTCTTTATAGGAATCCAGATATAATAAGACAGTTAAGTCTCGTAGATTGCGATGGGCAGGACATGTTGCACATATGGGGAATGAAAGACGTGCATGGAAGCTTCTTGTAGGAAAACCAGAGGGAAAACGCCCAGTTGGTAGACCAAGAATGAGGTGGGAGAATAATATTAACTATGATTTGAGGAAGTAGATTATACAGGGAATGATTGAAAAGCATTAGCTCAGGATAGGAATATATGGAGAGCTTATGTCCGCCCGGCCATGAACCTACGGGCTCGTTAGTGTCAGTGAGTGAATAAGTAAGTAAAGGATAGGGAGCTGCGCCTTCTTTATGGTCACCATCAAGCACATTACACAAAGGTCAAATTTGACTAAGGTACCGGGACCGAATATTTCGACCAGGGCTTTCTGCTGTTTCCCCTGGTCAAGGGCAAATGCCGAAAAAAGCCCGTCGCAGTGGCAATATGTATTAATTTAACAACTGGGGCAAATAGGCTCATGCCTTGGAACCCGGGGTTCCACTTTCTTCAAGAGAGGAACCGAAAATTGATCCACCACTGGAATACAGGTTATTCTAGTCACAGGGCAATTCCTTGTTTATTTGTATCTTTTAAAAAAAGTATCTTATGAAATATGGAGTTTTGATTATCTCTAGTCACATTTTTTTATTTATAGCTGATGCTAATGCATTATATGAAGAATCACATTTCTTTTATCAGCATAACAACTGGAATAAAATAAAAAAATAAAAGCAGACGAGAAGGCGAATTTTAGCTGTGTTAGCCTTGAAGAGATGTTGGCCCCATGGAGGCTCCTGTTGGGGCGTGAGAAACTCATTCCATCTCTTTCCTGTTTCCAGCATTTGTCCACTCCAAACATATGCCACCTCCTCCCCTAGTCCACTTTTACATTCTACCGACTAGATTTACTTCGGACACTTTCCGCCTAGTCACGTTAACCATAAATATACCGCATTATAACGAGAGTAAAATGAATGTCAGAATAAGCTCTGTACCATCAGATTAGTTACTTTAGGCGGATAACATCGGGACTTTGGGAGCTCTTTTGTTTCCTCGTTTTCTTTCTTCGCTCAGTTATTTAAAATTGTTTACTGGATTTAGCGTCTACTGGCCGATAGCGAGGAGATACTAAAGGCCAACACGCACACACTACTGAGTAACACTAAGAAATTGGGACTGGAAGTAAATATCAATAAAACTAAATATATGGTTACACATAAAAATACATTATATAATGCAAATGGACAGCTAATGACAAATGAGGGAAATTTTGGGGTAGTGGCTGAATTCAAATACCTAGGAACAATAATCACAAGTCCACCGCTGTGGTCTCGAGGTAGCGTGCTGCCTTGTCACGCAGCGGGCCCGGGTTCGATCCCCGGTCGGGGCATTTTTCTGGGTGAGGTTTTTATCGGGGTTTTTCCTCACCTGTAAGACAAATGTCAGGAAACCTTTAAGGCCCAAACGGTCCCCGAAATCATATAGCCATCATCCTTATCATTATCATTATCATCATCATCCTTCACCGGTGTGGAAAGCAACGGGAAGCTACCACACCTACACAATTCCCTAGTAAAGCTGCAAGCATAGCATGAAAATGTTATGATTTGCAGTGAAGGACCTGCCTTCGGGCAGGATTACTATGGATGGAATAATCACAAACAGGAATGAGATGCATAAGGAAATTAAACATAGGCTCAATTCTGGAAATGCATGTTATTATGCATTACAGAGACTCTTGACTTCCCAACTCCTTTCAAAAAACGTTAAACTGAAAATATATAAAACTATTATTCTACCAGTTATATTATATGAATGCGAAACATGGACTCTTACTTTAAGGCAGGAAAGGAGATTACGAGTATTTGAGAATAAAGTTATTAGGAAAATTTTTTGGACCAAAGAGAGATAAACAGACAGGTGAATGGAGAAGACTGCTTAACAGTGAATTACATGATCTTTATAGGAAGCGAGATATAATGAGAACAGTTAAGTCTCGTAGACTGCGATGGGCAGGACTGGGGAATGAAAGACGTGCATGGAAGATTCTTGTAGGAAAACCAGAGGGAAAACGCCCAGTTGGTAGACCAAGAATGAGGTGGGAGAATAACATTAAGTATGATTATACAGGGAATGATTGGAAAACATTGGCTCGGGATAGGGATATATGGAGAGCTTATGTCCGCGCGGGCCATGAACCTACGGGTTCGATAGTGTCAGTGAGTTTAGTTAGTTAGTTAGCGTCTTTGTTTATGTTATAATATACAAAAAGGTACTATATGGAAATCAATACAAAGAAAACTAAAGTGATGGCCTTTTGTTGGAAATACTCTATACCTAGCAAAATTATTTTGGATGAAATTTAGGAGTAAATTAATTTAATTATTTGGGTTATAATTTAACATTACATAGTCAATAATTCTTTGAGAGTTTCTTTCGCATCCAGTATTTATGAATATCTTTATGTTCAAAATATTCATAATTCATAAATCATTGTACTCAAAGAAATGTATAAGTTCTTTTCCATTTTCAGTTATTATACTTTCACCTTAAAAAATGAAAATACAATAACTGAAAATGTCAAGATATCAGACACGATTACAAATATATAGTATAAATGAGAGAATATGCAGAAATAAATGTAATTGATTTGAATATATACAAAGAATCAAAATAACTGTTTATCAAAACAGCTGTTTCATTATAAACCTCTAGACCGAAGACATGTAGGAAGACCAATACGTCGTTGGAAGGACGACCTGCACCTGCAGCATATAGTGCACCGGGGAGCGGAACGGGCCAACAGGCCCATACCTTGAAGATGATGATTTAACATTTCAAGAAGAAGCTGATATATCAAAGAACATCACTAATTTCACAAAAACAACGGGGATAATTAACAGTATCATGAAACCATCTTTAGTATAAAGAACAAAAGATTACGGTTTTATAAGGTTCTCGCAAGACCAGCATTAAGATATGGTAGTGAAGCATGGACAATACGAAGAAGAGATGAAAGCCAATTGACAGCAAATGAGATGCGATTTATGCACCATGCAGCAGGCTATACAAAGTAGGACCATAAAATAAATGAGGAAATTATGCAAGAGTTGGATGTAGAATCCATTCTCCACCATATACAAAACTACCAGAACAACTGGAAAGCCTATCTTCAACGAATGCCATCTCATAGAATTCCGAAAGCTATGCTTCGTTACTGCCCCCAAAGCAAAAGATCGCTGGGACGTCCAAAAAAGGGTTGGATGAAAAATACCTCTTTGAAACCGTAACAGGCCACATGGCCTAATACTTCCATGGATGATGACGATTTATGTTATAAGTTACTTGTATTGGGCTTTTTAGCATTGTTCATTCTTTTTCCAACGAGCAGGGAGCCACGGTGGACTAGTGGTTATGCTCAAGGGAAGAGAAAGGATTACGAGTATTTGAAAAATAAAGTTCTTACGAAAATTCTCGGATCAAAGAGAAATGAAAGACAGGCAAATGGAGAAGGCTTCGTAACAATGAGCTATATGGTATTTATAGGAAACCAGATGAATAATAGACTGCGATAAGCAGAACATGTGACACGAATGACGAATGGAAGAGGGCCATGCAAGCTTATTGTAGGAAAACCAGAGGGAAAACGCCCATTTGGTAGACCAAGTATCAGGCGAGAGAATATTAACCATGATTTGAGGGAAATATATTATTACATTAGCTCAGGATAGGGATGTATGGAGAGCTTATGTCCGTGGTCATGAACCAGTGGATAGTGCCAGTGAGTTAGATATCTAAAATTGTTCACCTGTTTCAAAATTGTATTATCAAGTAAAATTTTACTTCTGACAGTATGCCACAATTTTTGTTTTCTCTGTTGTTATCTTCAATCCATATTCTTCTGTAATTTTGTGATGTCCATATAGACCTTTCTGCAGATATCTTCTGGATTTGCAATTAGTTATGTATTCCGGCAAAATTACCAGGTTCAACCCTTAAATTGGCAAAACTCAAATTTATTTTGTTAATTACCGGTATATGAATGGCGGACCGCAGTGAACACGGAATCTTGTGTAACTGTTATTATTATGCATATTGTATTATTAGACACACATTTAAGTGGTTTCTTTTTGTTCGTTTCCTTCTGATTTATTTAAAAATATTAAATTAATTACACAACACAAATTAGGGACAAATGTCATATTCAAGACATAACCAAATTTATTATACTGTAGATAGATGAACATATTGGAAGGGTCATATAGAAAGAATGGAAGAAAACCTACTTGCAAAAAGAGCTAAAGAAGATAGAGCAATGGACGGGAGAAGAACAAGAGGAAGACCAGCCAAGAGATGGATAGACAGTGCGTGAACATCCAATACGTCTTCCGAGGAGTGATTTTGGAAATAAACAGGGTGAAAATCCTACAAATTATGTTTAAGAAGAAGAAAAAATTAATTAAACCAACTGATGTATCCAAAAGGATACATTACGAATTTAGGGTTAAGAACTCACATTTGCTTCATGATTAGTTCTACAAGAGAAATGAGTGGAATTAAAAAGACTAATGAATAAGTATAACTGAAAGTAAACGTAAAAAACGTAGGAAACAAAGCCATGTTGTTTCGGATGGATAAAGTGACACCGCTTCACATGGTTACAAACAGCTAAAAAGCCAAACGCACGAAGAACTACAAACAGAATTGGATTTTTAAAGGTTTTCTTAATTGACGATGCACGCCACTCAGAGTTGAATATACTCCTTGACGTCTGGTATTCTGGTTTTTCCACCTTGAAAAGCGTACCTACCGGTTTTTGAACCCGCGATCATCAGCCTCACATGCGATTTATATGTCCTATTAAACATTAAATTACATGTTTTGCAAGCATATAGTTTTATAATATCGATAAAAAAGATTCAATGTATCTACATTCTGATAAAAAATGGTATTTGAATAAAGGTATGAGACGAGAATTCAGAAACACTTGACAAACTTGAAACGCAAAGATGCACGTGAAGGAATGCGAGTTGATGTCTCTCACAGCCCGCAATTCTGCACACACTGCCCATTCTGCTCTTTGCCACAGTCCGCCTGGAATGCCTTTAATTAAGATGGTTTTGATTAGACTGAATAGATTAAAATATTTTGGTTTTTGTATACACCAATTCCTTATAAATTTATCGTCAGTTTTTTAAAACTAAATTAACACGTACCCTTGACCGAGAAGGTTCCGCGGCTAAGCCGAGTGGATAAGGCATGATGCCTTGTCGTCCACTCAAAAGACTTTTGGATGGTGTTTCTCTTGAGGCCGAAACAGGTCAACAAATGGTCTAAATTCGTGAATGTACTATGATGAAGATGGCTTGACGCAGAGTTATGGAGTTTTTTTAAAACTAAATTAACACATACCCTTGACCGAGAAGGTCCCGCGGCTAAGCCGAGTGGATAAGGCATGATGCCTTGACGTCCGCTCAAAAGACTTTTGGATGGTGTTTCTCTTGAGGCCGAAACAGGTCAACAAATGGTCTAAATTCGTGAATGTACTATGATGATGATGGCTTGACGCAGAGTTATGGAGTTTTTTAAAACTAAATTAACACATACCCTTGACCGAGAAGGTCCCGCGGCTAAGCCGAGTGGATAAGGCATGATGCCTTGACGTCCACTCAAAAGACTTTTGGATGGTGTTTCTCTTGAGGCCGAAACAGGTCAACAAATGGTCTAAATTCGTGAATGTACTATGATGATGATGGCTTGACGCAGAGTTATGGAGTTTTTTAAAACTAAATTAACACATACCCTTGACCGAGAAGGTCCCGCGGCTAAGCCGAGTGGATAAGGCATGATGCCTTGACGTCCACTCAAAAGACTTTTGGATGGTGTTTCTCTTGAGGCCGAAACAGGTCAACAAATGGTCTAAATTCGTGAATGTACTATGATGATGATGATGGCTTGACGCAGAGTTATGGAGCGCTGGTTCAATTCCCCATGGGGGAAGAATTTTGTCTAATGGAATTTTGGCCAGTTTGATACCGGTGCCCACCCAGTATCGTGAGGCATTTGGGTAGCTACAATAAGTAGTGGCATCAGATTGAGAAAACCAGCTATAATGCCTGGGGAACCCAATATGCCGACCACGTCACCCCAACACTGGCTGGATGATCGTCTGCCTCTATGATTAACACATGTGGATGTGAGGCCATCAGCAGGCTGGTAGGCCAAGGGCCTTCTAGGCCTGTCGTGCCAAGGAGTTATATTTCATGTTCATGTTACATATTCAAATGACTCATTGAATGCACAGTCCATCTGCTTAAGTATTCTCCTGTGACATTCTGTGATGTCAGACAATCATTTTCATGATATAAAAAACTGATCAGACCCATATTTTGTTACGGCAGTGAGGCCTGGACAGAAATGAAATTTATGAGATGTACTGCAGGTTACTCAAGAACAGACCATAAAAGGAATTCTGAGATTCTCAAAGAATTACAAACGGAAACAATCATGGAATAAGTACAAAAATATAGAAACAACTGGAAATCTCATGTAAAAAGAATGAGCAGAACAAGAATACCACGTCAAATCTTAAATTACAAGCCTCCAGGCAAGAGATCTTTGGGCAGACCCTTCAAACATTGGATTGAGACCATAACAGACCACTAGGTCTATCACATGAAAGGAAGAAGAAGAAGAAGAAACAATTTCTGCTCATGGACAAAAACTAATTCCTGAAAAAATATCTAGAAATATTTTGTGACTTACTGTGTTTTGTGCCATGATAAACTCTAGGATTGCACCTAATCTGATGGAACGTATTGTATTTATGTATGCAATTTATATAAAATTATTTATTCACATTTTTGATAAGAAAAAAACATTTTAAAAACTTGTAATCGCTTGGGAAAATAATGGAATTATATCATGTGCTCGCTATTAGAATAAATAAATAAATTAATTAAACATTTTTTTGTATTTAGTTGGTTAAGTAAAAAATAAATATAATTAAATCCTCAGGGGTCCTCACCTAGGGGATATGTGGATGGGGACCACAAGGTGCCCAAGCTGAGCAAAACATTTCTTCCACTTACTTGTGTTTTGCACTCTTTTAACTTTACTATCTAACCTCTCTTGGTTAACTCTTGTTTTTCGACCCCAACGCTATTAGGGCATCCGAGGGCTAGGGAGTCATTCCTTTCTTCCATTTCTTCTTTCCTTTATTTTCTTTTCTTCTCCAGAAAAGCCTGACCAGAGGCTATAAGATGGCAGACCCATCACTGGTCTTGCCTTCCTTTGGCCAGCAACCAATTGAAGGGACTATTATTATGCTTTCAAGTCTTATACGAGAATTTCCCAGAAATTTTCTATAGGATCGTAACAGGCCTTGGCCTAATACTTGGAAGGAAGAAGAAGAAGAAATATAATTAAATCATAATTATTTTTAGATAACCTGTGCTGATTAGTCGGCGTTGTTCGGGAATCTACTAATCCCAATCTTCTTGGCATCAATGAGTTGAAAGCCAAAATGGTTATTGTGAGTTATACATAAAAGATAGGCATATGCTGTTGCTGACTTATAGAATTTTTTTGAGATATTCAATTCTATGTACATTATTTTGTGTATTTGTTATGGTTTAGGCAGTGTAAGCCATTTAAGTGACCAAAAGCTACTTTTTTAGTGCACCAATGCACTTTTTTTAACTCTGGCCCTATTTGTATGTATGGTAATATGTTATATGCATTATTTGTCCAAGAAAATTCTCTAAACGATGGTGAACCCCAATCAAATAGGTAAAGTAGCTTTGGTGTTGTATACTAAACGTCACAAAAAATTTTAATTTTAATTTCTTATGCCACTGATGCACTAAACACTTTTAAACACGTTTAAAACATTTTGCAAACACTTTTAAACATCTTCCAATGTTGCAATGATTTTTTTATATTTATATATTTACGTAAAACATGATTGTCCTACATTCTTCCTTGCTACTTTCTGCTATTTTCCCTCCTCTTCCTATGTTGTTCCAACGTTGCCACCATCAACAACCCAAAATACTCCAGATGTTGCCAACATCACTTCCACGTTCCCTGGATTTCACCTACGTTAGAGTAATTGATTGTGTTACAGTAATTGATTTAGGTTTGGTTAGCTTTTAGGTTCCTGCTTTTTTAATGTGATTCAACGTTCCCCGGATTTCATCTACGTTAGAGTAATTGATTTGTGTTACAGTAATTGATTTAGGTTTGGTTAGCTTTTAGGTTCCTTGCTTTTTAAATGTGATTTGATACGTAAAATAAATAACCTCTTCATATCTGTTATTCTATGAAAAATTCAAAATATCGGGACGGTTACCACGTAAAATCATATTTCCACTAGTTCATTTCATGTTAATTATACATTTTTAGACAAGTTCTGGAAATACCGCCAACTGCTGGAGGTTGCATTTATCTTTCTGGGATTACATGGAGCACTAGCGCATGCACACTGCGATTCTATAGAACTTAGAAGAATTTTCTTGCGACGCTAAGTGTAGCATATTGAGTCCATAAAGGACACTCATATTTATATATAAACATTTTGTGATTTTTTGTTACATATTTATATATGTATATATTTCATGGGACAATCCTACATAAAAATTCGGCCTCTAGTTATAATATATGTGAAGTGAAAACCAAATAAACATTTGTTAAATTAAAAATTTAAATAAATTATTGTCGTATTGTTGCTTAGATCAGTTGATATGTACTATAATAACACAATTCATAATTTGTTAACATGTCTGAAGAAGATACAGTGTACAGAAACAGCTGTCACTGAATTATATCTTAATAAATATGAAAATCAAATAAAACTAAATTTTATTTTTATTTAATTAATTAATTAATAAACGTTTGTTACAGATTATTCATTCAACATGTACACGCCAAGTATGATAGCTGCTGGAAGCATAGCTGCAGCATTACATGGTTTGGACTGGACTGGCAAGAGTGGATGTTCACTTAATAAATTGTTGCACTTACTTCATAGAATTACAGCCATCGAAATGGTAAGACAATAGAAATATTATCACTCTACAATCATTTTTTGAGAAATTATGATAATATGATGGTATAAAGAGGAAATCTGATTTTTTCAAACCTAACAGTCTGAAGTTTGTGCTAATATGTATATTAATTCCAGTCTCGTGCCATAGCCGAGTGGTTAAGGCAAGAAGCCTTGGTGCAGAGCTATGGGGGCTTGCGCTGGTTTGAGTCTCCATGGGGAGAAGAAATTTTCTCATGGAATTTTGGCCAGTATGGAACCGGTGCCCACCCAGCATCATGAGGCATTTGAGTAGCTACAATAAGTAGCGATTCCAGGTTGAGAAGACCAGCTATAACGGCTGGGGGACCCAACATGCTGACCATATGTCACCCCTCTGTGATTGACATATGTGAATGTGAGGCCAGCAGCCAGATGGTAGACCAAGCGCCTTCTAGGCCTGTTGCGTTAGTTTTTTTTTTTTTAGTATACTAATTCCGAACTAAGTTTCAGTTGTGATGTGAACAAACCAGACGTATGACAACATTTTCATTTGGTTGAATAACAGTTTTTCCATTAAGCGTGTAAGAAAATGTAGTTCGCTCTCTTAACACTCAAAAGGAAATAAAAATAATCAAAAAAATATTATCTAGCATATATGTTTATAAGTTATATGGAAGAATCTTAAAATATATAATTACAATTTTAATAAATAATAGCAAATTCCGAAGATAATGGACAGAAAGGTCTGTATGAACTTAACAAAATTACAGAAGAATATGGTTTGAAGATATCTACAGAAAAAACAAAAATTATGGCATTTCAAGGTGTAGATCCTGTCAGAAGTAAAATTGTACTGGACAATAAAATTTTGGAGCAGGTGAATAATTTTACATATCTAGGATGCAATATCTCATATGAAGAAGAAAAGGATGTAAATGCAAAAATATCTAAATTTTTAAGAATTTTAGGGTTAATAAATTCTATCTTCAAGCCACAGTTAGTCCAAAAGCATTCAAGATTAAAAGTGTATAAAACACTGGCTCTTCCAACTCTTTTGTATGGTAGCGAAGTATGGACGTTGAAACAAAGAATATACAGAGATTTAGATCTGCTGAAATGAGATATCTTCGGAGGACTGCAGGATACACACTACTAGATCACAAAAAAAATGAAGACATCTTAGAAGAATACACATGGAATCTTTAGAAAACAAAATTTCTGATTATAAGTCAAGATGGATACAACATGTTCATCGAATGGAAGATCACAGAATACCCAAACAAATGTTAAGATATCAACCTGCAGGAAGAAGAAGACCAGGACGTCCACTCAAAAGACTTTTGGATGGTGTTTCTCTTGAGGCCGAAACAGGTCAACAAATGGCCTAAATTCGTGAATGTACTATGATGATGATGATGATGATACTTAAATAAGCAATGTTTTATTCTTACGCACACACAATGCAGAATAGGTTGGAATTTCAATTGCTTCAAAATGGCAAAATTTCTGTAGAATTTCTTAAACATTGGAAAGCAACACATTTGAAAAGTGGAGAGAAACAAATTGTTTTCAATGTTTTCAAACAGTTTAGTGAAAATAACCCATTGAGAATATGGTGAAAATATCAGCAGAATTTACAGATGAGTCAGCATGGAACATGTATTTGGATCAGTTTGGGTATTTTTGTCTTGATTTTATTGCTTTTACTGTTTTGTGATTTTATTGGGCCAATCTGCATCTCAGATTGAATAGTGACTTTTTAAGCACAATAATCATTAATGTACATTGTTTTTATTTGTTTCTATTATTGTTTTATTCATAAATTTCATTAGGAATTACAATAATGAGGTTCTTCTTAATAATTAAAGTGAATCCGGAGTCATCTTACCTCATAACTTGTAGTGTTTTATTTGAACATGTTTCAGTATTATCATGTGTACCGTCGTCAGCTTTCCAGACTGTTGAATTTTACGTTGTCGACTCCCACTCCATCTTTTGGCTGACTGAAGAACTTGTAAATCAAATCTTTTTCCCCAGGAATTTCAAAATTCATAATCTTGTTTTGTTTTTCTGTATATAGACTTCTCCCAAAATGTGATTTTTTTGTATTATCCAACTGTTTTACTAATTTTGTGTTTGTATCAATATTTAGCTTTTCTGACCAATTGTGAGCAGTCACTGAAGATTTTTCTATTTCTCCATTTTTTACATTTCTAATGTGTTCTTTCATTCTAATGTTCAGTTTCTCTTTGTTTTTCCTATGTATATCGTATCACAATCAGCATATTTTATCTGGCATATTCCTGACTTTTTCCCCTCATCAATCTTTACATATTTGTTAGTTTTAATTTGTTTATTTAGTCTGTAATCATTTATTGGTTTGAAATTTTATGAATTTTGAAATTCCCGAGAGAAAATATTTGATTTGCAAGTTCTTTGATCAGCCTAAAGATGATTGGGAACTACACATCCAGAGTCGACATTGTAAAATTCAACAGTCTTCAAAAGCTGACGATGGTACATACGATATACTGGAACATGTTCAAATAGAACACAAGTAATGAGGTAAGATTCTAGGTTCACCTTATTTATTAAGTACAGTGTTTTAATATGCACTATCTCCTCTACTATTTAATTTTGTACTAGAGCATGCCATTAAAATCTTAGAGAATGAGGAAGGCTTACAACTGAATGGTATTAATAAGCTGTTAGTTTATGCTGATGATGTAGTACTACTGGCCGATAGTGAGGAGATACTAAACACGCACACACTATTGAGTAACACTAACAAATTAGGACTGGAAGTAAATATCAGTAAAACTAAATATTGGCCACACGTAGAAATTCAGTATATAATGGAAATGGACAGCTAATGACAAATGAGGGAAATTTTGAGGAAGTGGCTGAATTCAAATACCTAGGAACAATAACCACAAATAGGAATGAGATGCACAAAGAAATTAAACATAGGCTCAATTCTGGAAATGTGTGCTATTATGCATTGCAGAGACTTTGGATGTCCCAACTCCTTTCAAAAAACGTTAAGCTGAAAATATATAAAACTATTATTCTACCAGTTATATTATAAGGGTGCGAAACATGGACTCTTACTTTAAGAGAGGAAAGGAGATTATGAGTATTTGAGAATAAAGTTCTTAGGAAAATTTTTGGACCAAAGAGAGATGAACAGACAGGTGAATGGAGAAGACTACATAACAATGAACTACATGGTATTTATAGGAAGCCAGATATAATAAGAACAGTTAAGTCTCGTAGACTGCGATGGCCAGGACATGTTGCACGTATGGGGAATGAAAGACGTGTATGGAAACTTCTTGTAGGAAAGCCAGAAGGAAAACGCCCAGTTGGTAGACCAAGAATGAGGTGGGAGAACAACATTAACTATGATTTGAGGGAAGTAGATTATACAGGGAATGATTGGAAAGCATTAGCTCAGGATAGGGATGTATGGAGAGCTTATGTCCGCGCGGCCATGAATGCCATACTGGCATTTATAATGTAATGTATAATTCCCAAATATGTCTCTTAATATAGGAGCCGCCATTTGCAAGATAGAAGCAAAGGCTTCAAAGCATTTGGTGGGCGGGAATTTCAACGTATATAGAGAAAGATTTGCGTTTAGATCGGTACTTGCTCAGGTAGCTCAAATGGTAGAGCACTTGGACTAGAAAACCAAGGGTCCCGGGTTCAAGTCCCGGTCTGAGCGTATAATTTTTCTCTTTAAATAAGTTTTATTTTGTATGTAATGAAATTCAGAAAGTTACGTCTGAATCTATTATTAACAGAAAATTAATGTGAGAGAGAAATTTTGCTATTTATAAGTTTTTTTAAAGTTTTCTATTTACTTTTCAGGATTATCTGCAAAGCTGTTTACATCAAATTGAGCAAATGGTGACTGCTTCATTAAACAGTGATCACGTTACATGCAGTGAGTCTTCGGAAAATGACTTATCATCAAACAGTGCATCGGCAGTGAACTCTAGATCAAATGTGGATCATTCATCGTTGCATGGAGGAACTGAAAAAATTGTTGAACATGGAAAAGCAGGTACTCCTACAGATGTGAGAGACATTCATTTTTGACCTGTTTCTGTTATGTGTCCTGCTAACTCTGACGAGAGTGTTTTAGACTACCTCCAGTGACCTGTTCTGTTTTTTTGAGTTTGTGTAAAATTTTACCCTGACAAGCAATAAAAGTACAATAGAAATACAATTATTACAAGATGATAATTTACCTCTCTTTTTAATACAGATAAGTGTTTACAAATAAGATGGAAAGATATGTTGTAATAAGAGCAAACAAATGTCATGGCAAAAGAATCAGGGGCTATATATTTGAAACTTTCTTAAATAAAAAAAATGTAAAAAAATTGATATAGTATTTCATAAAACTTATGGGAAATAACAATATGAGGCTTTCAAGTTAATAAATAATATCAGTCGTAAGTATCTCATCTCATACACTTCGTGTTATTCACAGCGGTTTCTGGAACAGTTGTTCATATTTTCAGCCATATTTCCGACTATACCATCATCTTCTAAACTACCATCTAGTGATAGTTGAAAGCAGGCTTTCATGGCCAGCAATCATAATATTAAGGAATTCCAGTCTATGTGGCCTTGGTTCATGACTGTGTTTCTTCCAAACATTCCTCCCTCGACTATGGAGGGCAGTCAAGGGAGAAACGTCTGGAAGGACACCAGTCATGGACCAAGGCCACATAGCCTGGAATCTCTTAATATTATGCCCTATAGTGTAGATTTGATGAACTTTGAGATTAAATCTTGCTTGCTGGGAATTTTGAAATTCATGGATATAAATTTCCCTTTCTTTCCTTTTCTTAAATAGAGAGCATTTTAAGGCTAAAGTGAATGGTTTCAAATCCTTTGTCACACTGTAAAAAATTTGTATTTTCCTTTGATTTTATTGCTATTTTTTAAAATCATTTTCTGATATACCTGTGCTATGTTAATTTTCAAAGTAATCACATTTTCTACTATTTTAATTTGTCATGCCATTAGCCCATCTTTTTAATGCTCTGGCAAATATGAACTAACGTGATAGTAAAATTGTTCTTTTTTTTAATTTCATCCAATATTTTATTTCATATCTGCAATGCATCTTGATGTATTTTTGAAGATACTTTATCATTGCTAGGATAATCTAGTAATTAGAAAGGGTTAAATATTTTATTGGCCATGTAACCAGCAACCAGTCTTACCACAATTTTTTTTAAACTTAAAATTGGTTTTTATATTTTCATTTTTAAAAAAATATTTTATCCTAAGCCGTTAATTCTACTTTTATTTTAAATTACTTCACTGTATTAAATAGATACCAGAATAATGAAAGAGCTTCTCTTGTAAAAAATAATTATTTTCTTTAGAAATTAAGTTACAAAATTATGTTTATCATTAACTTAATTCCAAAATCTCTTAATTAATACTTTATATAAGGCAAAAACTTTAATTTTGAAAGAAATAGGGTGAAATGTCCAAGGATGTTGTTCTATGCTTCATATAGGATATTTGTTTATTAAATAGATTAAAATTGCATTAAACTTTTTTCTTTATCATCAGTTATACTATGAAATGTAAATTAACAAGAGAGCAAGTCTGAGGCTTTGGAATTAAGAATTATGTTGCTTTTGTATACCTATTACTTTTAAGCTGTGATCACAACTTATTAGTAAATTGATATTTCATAGTTATTAGAATTTTTGTTGGTTCCTAGCTTATTCCTAAATTCTCTTGCACAATTTATAACTACATATTTATGTATTATTTCTTAGTACACATAATTTTCTTGAAGCTGATTTATTGTCTTCAAAATTTTTCAATAAGTTATCAGTTAAATAATTCAAAAAGATGCAAATAATAAAACATGTACCTGAGATCTTAATATTCCTGAACAAAGTAAAATTCTATTAAATTAATGTTTGAACCCTGGACCCCTAGTTCTAAGTTCTAGTGTGCTGTCCATTACACCATTCATGCGAAGATACAGACATTAACATTTCTTTCAACTTATACAATTATCTTTTGCACAAAGGCTAATATTGCAGATTCAAACCCGGCCGGGGTCAATGGATTTTTTTAGGATGGAAAATTCCAAGGAGCAAGTCCTCCAGGAGGGACTTTAAGCCATGGTCCCAAGTCTGAAGATTTTCATGCTCGTAAAAGATCCTTAAAAGCCTGAATGAAAAGGCCTCTTAGCAAAATTTACTGAATTTTCCCGTCCTAGTACTACCTTGGTTCCTAGATGTCAGTATGATGTGGACGCTGACCATGGACCACTCAAATGACATCTCTAAGAAAACAAGTGTAACTAAATTAGTATGGTTAAAATTCTTCCCTGTAGGGGGAGAGCACCTAAATATCTGTAAAGGGAAACATGGGCTTACAAGATTACAAGACGAAGGCTAATAGCTGTCGCTACCATCACGCCAACTGACATTCTATTCAGAAGTATTTTTTTTTTGTCAAATCCAGGTTCAAACATTAATTTTTCTTTCTTAAATTAGATTCTATCCAGGATTGGAAATGTCAATTCAAATAAAAAAATAAAAATTATGAGGTATAATCATTGAATTATATTATTTTTAGTCTGGACATCTTACCTCAATATTAATGTTCCCAGTCTGGGAAAGCTGACGATAAAAGAGAATTGTTTTGAAACATGTCCAAGAACAAATCAACATTAATATTGAGGTAAGATGTCCAGACTAAAAAAATAATATAATTAAAATAACCTCAAAATATACCTTCCTAAAATTAAATAATAATCATTGAAATTCATCAGAGAACATTTTTTTTGACAACTCACCTTATAAATTTCATGTTTTTCACAGAGTTATGACTGAAGATGGATGTGATATTGTCTGAAACTGCAGTATCGTGAAAAACATGAAATTTATGAGTGATTTGTCAAAAAATGTTCTCTGATGAATTTCAAAGTAAAATTCCATTAAAACATTATTGGTCTTTCAGAACATGTTTCATCTTAAACAGCTGAAAAGGTACCTAACGATTTAATAGCATTTTGCACTTAGATCTCAGGTAATACCAATATTGGATTTAAACATGTTGTTTCAGGAATCAGCCAACAGTAAGGAAAATTTTAATATTTTAAAGCAAAAAGTATAGATAGATTACTGTGATTCTGTCTGTATGGCAGTACATTTTTTGCTCCTGTGTAGTCAATATTGAACATATGCTCTTGTACCGGGCTTCCAATATAAAACCGGACCGGCCTCACGGAGTTTCACCCAGCACGCAGTGCTGTCTCTTCCTCCCGCAATTCACCCTGCCTGCCACCCGTCCTTGAACTGTTTCTTACCTTATAGAAAATGCTGGAAATGTTGTCCTCCCGCAGTTAAACAGGCATTATACCGAGTAAACACATTTAGATTGACACGCTGTAGTTCGGGCACTGTCAAGTTTCTGATTTCATTTCTTATGTTGTTCTTCAGTTCTTCCAATGTGTGCGGATTTGTTTTGTACACTTTGTCTTTCACGCTATCCCACAAATTTTTGCCAATTTCGTCTAATTTTTCTTCGGTGAGAACCGTACGCCTTCGCGTGTGTTTCTTATTTTGTACTGAACCAGTGGTCTCAAATTTAGTCACAAGATCGTGGATTGTCGATCTGGAAGGAGGTAATTGTCCGTGGAAGTTCCGAATAAATTCCTCGTAACACGACGAGCTGATTCGTATTTATAATAACATTTACACAAATAAATGCGCTGCTCTAATGTCAGCTGACGTCTCATCTTGTCGAACGATAGTAACTGACTAGTTCAAGGACGAGCGGCTGGCAGAGTGAAATGCGGACGAGGAGAGAGCGCTGCCTGACGCGTGAAACCCCGTGAGGCCGGTCCGGGTTTATATTGGAAGCCCGTTAGTTTAAACGGGTGCCTCTAAAGTCACTATCCATTTCAATGAAGGGAGGCAATGATTGAAAAATCAATATTATTGAGAAGTTTTACACATATTCTACTGCCTTTCTGCATCACCACCATCTAGGTGAAAATACATACTTCATCTTTCAGTTGCGAAACAAAATGTAAATCTTAACATTTAAAGCCTGCTGCTTCTGTGATACAATCACGTAAATCAAGCAGATGTTATAAGAACATTTTTGTAGAGTGAAACAAATTTTCCACACTGTTAACGAGGGGCATTCAAGTTCCTACTGAGGCATCGAGTTGATGCGTTCAGACTATCACTTGCAATTTGAACCTGCTGCACTATTTTTGCTGATGTGCATGGTCGTCCATGACATAGCTCATCACACACACTGCAAGTACCCTTAAATATGTTTACAAGCAGACGAATGTGTGCCTTTGTAGGGGGTTTGTTTATGGAAATTATGGGTAAATTCAGCTCTGGCATCTTAATATAACAATACACATCATCGTTTGACCTTAGCCTCCCTCATAACAACCATCCATTCTCTTCGGTCAATGGCCTTATTTCTCCAATTTGTTATGCCAATTTTCTGTAGGTCCGCCTGTACATCATCCATCCATCATAACCTAAGCCTCCCAACTTTTCTCCTTCCATCCAGCTTACCGTTTGATATCATCCTGGGCAAACGTGTCTCGTTCATTCTGCAAATATGGTCCAACCATTTGATACATTTAACTTCTAATATCTATAACTATATTGTTATCTTTATATAGGTCATATAGTTCCTGGTTAGTTCTTATT
>JASPKZ010009638.1:0-99998 GCA_030220185.1 Diploptera punctata
ATAGTGCTTTTTGTCGTACTTACTGCAATAGCGACCATGATTGAAAATTAAACTTCCTACATTTCGGGGTTGCCAACCTAAATAACTATACTGTAATATTAAATATTACAAACCTGGAGCGGAAGTAAAACCACTGCCCTTTATGTAGCCTATACTATGTAGGCCTACAATGTATACATACAAAAAATATATCCAAAAGGTAGTGTTAATATACGAAACAAATCACTGCATTTGAAATTAATTTAACTTTATTTGAAATAATATAAAACAATAAATACGTAGGGCCTACTTGCCGCCATTTCATGGCTGATTGATGTAATGGTCTGTTGTAGTTTCAACTAATAAACATTGCCCACACTGTTAACGTTAGTCAGTTGTTTATAATGAACGCAAATATTTCCAAGAAAGATGCTATTATTTTACTATTATTTATTATTTTGAAAACACCATCGCGCAAAAAAAAATGTAGGCCTACAATTTAGGCCTACGTTTTTGAAGTGTTTTACAGTATCTCGGAAAATAAAAACTTGCTATCACTCGGTTTTTAAACATTTCCTCGCTTCTGTAAAAAGCACTTCCCAACCTCGCATCACAATACACTATTACACTACACATACACTCATCCTATACTCCCGCCTGTACACCATACATGAACGCTAAATTAGTCCGCTGAAGTGCTGTGTAAATTGAAAATAGACCACAGTAACGCCATCTATCCACCCAGTGCAGAACCCAAAGCATGAAAAATGCAGTGGGTGGCATTAGAAACACACACATTTATGGGAAATGTTTCACATCTGAAAATGTGTCATCATTTAATTTACCTTCCGTGTTAGGGCATATATCTTTTAGTGTTCTATGAATGATGTCATGTATCATTTGAAATGTTGATAATTTATTGTCTAGGCATATAGCGTTTCTTGTTCCATATCCAGAAGACAATTCACAATTAGAAATATAGCCTATTCAATAAATGATAAAATTCAGCAACATCGCGTCGGCTGGAACAGCATGTTCAGAGAATGGAAGAAAGAAGATTGCTCAAGATATAAACCAAAGGATTTAGGATAAGGGATGTAGGAAGATTTAGGAAGAGATGGAAGGAATCATTGTAAATTCGGAACAGGCGAATCGCCTAAATCTTAAATGAAGGTGATGATGATTTAACTTACCTTAGTATAATATAAAGGCGATTTAAAATGTCTTACGATAAAATTGACTTAAATCGTCGTAGGCTGTCTGAACTAAATTTAGCGTATTTGAGACAGCTCTAGAAATAATTCATAAGCATTCTTCAGTGGTCAAAGTGATTCTTTCACGGATTTGAAATAGAACTAAAGAAGGAGAATTATGTGTCGTTTTCATAATTAATCACAAGAGACTGACAAGTGGAGATCCAAGGTCTATTAGAAAGGAAAAGTTACTTTAATCTTCGAGAAAACGCCATAGAAATGCTATGAATATATAAATCAAACTCATCAATTATTTGACACTTTGCAAGCTCAAAAAAAGAAACAGACATTAATTTTGACAATTTGAATAGGCTATGTAAAAACTATTAGGGGCCTATTATATAGGCTTAATGTCGGTTGCGGTGTTCTAGTGGTAATAATAATAATAATAATAATAATAATAATAATAATAATAATAATAAAATGTCGCAAATTAAGAAATTAGAAACATAATGGAAGGTGAAGAAAGCATAATTGAAAGATTTGAGGAGAAGGAATTAAAAAGGTTGGGACATAACTTATTTCAAGAATGGAAGATGAGCGATGGCCGAACTATTATATCAAAGGCAACCGAGCAGAAAGAAGAAAAGAGGGAGATCAAAGTAAACATGGAAGGAAAGCATGAAGATAGTAATGCAAGCAAGCGTGCTAAGCATTGAAAATGCCCCATATCGTAGGCTTTGGAGGTTTGGCACGGGAAGACGGCAGCAGTTGTAAAAACCCGAAGATAGATAGCCTAATAATAACAATAATAATAATAAATAATAATAATAATAATAATAATAATAATGATGACTTAATGTAGGCCTAATAATAATAATAATAATAATAATAATAATAATAATAATAATAATTGCTTTATTTTACCTGGCACGGTTAAGCCTTAAGGTCTTGTCTACCACTCAACCAGGTTAAAAAAATAGAAATATTATTCTCACATCTAAATTACAATAAACATAAATAGTCCTATACGTGGTACGTATATTCCTTGCTTTTAGTCCCGAGGGTCGCGGGATCAACCTCGGCAGGGGTCGATTGATTTTTAGGATGCAATAATACAGGGGAACTAATCCTCCTCCTCTTTCTTCTTCTACTTCGTCACGGTTTAGGCTTATTTACTAGCCTGTTTCTGCTCCAAATTGCTGTTATTTCCATATTTTCTGTGGTCTTCCCAAGCTTCTTCTTTCTTGTCGTGAATAGTTGTATCTTATGCTGCTTTTGGTATTCTATTCCCACTCATCCTGACGAGTCCTCCAGAGGGGATTTTTAAGCCGTGGGTCCCGAGTCTGAGGATATTCAGACTCATAAAAGAACCGCAAGCTTGAATATAAAGTCATCTGTGCAAAATTTAACCGACTTTCAACCATAATATCTTAATTGCCTAGTAGATGTGTTATTGAGGAGATATGCTAACTTTATGACATGTGTAGGTAAATAAGAGTAATTAAATTAGCTTGGTTAAGAAACACCCGCTAGGAGCTACCTGTGTCCTTACTCGAGATAGGCCTATATGGGCATATATTATTGATATTATTTTACAAATATATTACGCTATTACATCACATGATAACAAATATCTGGGTTATTTTAATAGCATAGGCCTATACTGAATTATGTTGTAAAACATCGAAATATGCGACCGCTAGAGCTATTTTTAAATTTTCGTTTCAGGTGAACTCCTAAACTTAGGCCTAATGGTTTCAGAGCATAATAGGCCTATAGACCTATAGTGGGTAAACAGTTGCTCCAAATCCAACGTTGTGTCAAAATTTCAATTCAATCTACCAACTTTTTTTTTTTAAGCACGAACATTCGCAGGTTAATTTTTTATATAAAGATAGTTACTTTTTTTCCTTAGGCTCTATAATTTAATTTATAGTTAGGGCCTATGCTTTTATTTAAATTTAGACTACTATCTGCATATTGCAAAGCAGGCATAGGCCTATAAGATATAATCAAACAAGCAAAGATTTAAAATTATTTATATCGATTATAATGAAAGTTTGAGAATTAGGTGAAAAGAGACATTTTCTCTGCTTTAAACTCCTCCCATTTTAATAATAAATAAATCTTACTGTGTCATTTCTTTCTCATTACATTTTCTTTATGAAGTATGCGACCTTCATCTTTTGTCATTAAAATTTGAAAACAAAATACTGGACAGCGAAACAACGATGGCTATTACAGGATTTCAATTTCATCTTGTTCTTAACAATAATAATAATAATAATAATAATAATAATAATAATAATAATAATAATAATAATAATATATTTATTGATCCCCGTAAGTCTCAGTCAGGACATAGGTGCTCCCCTGATGAAGTCACTATAGAAGTTAGAATTTTCATTTAGCTACATTGATCTTCTTCCAGTTAAAACGCAGAAGATGAAACATTGTTTTCGAAAGGCCTCCGTATTAGAATAGCTTGAAGAAGTTTAATAATTTTGTTGAGGACGACTGACTTTCAAGGTAAAAATTATATAATTAACATCTTATTAAAAATCTTGTACGATTCAATAGGTCTAATTAATATAGGCTATTTCAGAATTATTTATTATTTATTTATTAACTATTCCTTTGGTTTTTGTATGATTTATCTCTATTTTTTAGAATAGAATAGATTTATTTTAAAATAGAATGAATTTATTTAGCCTAGTGGAGTTAAGGCCATGTGGTCTTCTCTTCCACTCGCCAGGACAAACATAGCCTATGTTACATTTAAATACAAAACATTACAATAATAGTAGGCCTACATAATAAGCAATTAATTATCTGTTAAACTGTACACTAATGAAAATAATGTCTAATAATACAATAATATTTAATTCAATTAAAATTAAACTAATGAAAGAATGTAACGTATAGGGCCTACACAAAGGAATGACAGCTCGAATCTACTAGGCCTATATATAAAAAAAATTTAAAAAAAAGTACAAATAAAGTAATAAACTCATATTAAGTAATCTATCGCTTATATATAAGGCAATAGGTAAATATATTGACAAATCTTAATACTATTTTTATTAAATAATGAAAAACAAAGTAGGCCTAGTAATTGTTAAAAAAGTGAGATGTTTATGTTTTTCAATTTGTTTTTGAAAGATGGTAGGGCCTATAGTTTGACAGTCTCTGACATAGGATGAAAGAGAATTCCTTGTTCTAGCAAGATTTTTGGTTGTGATTAGGCTATATTTCCTCTGGATTAATCTATTTAAGATTATGAATTTGTGTTTTAATAATTCTAGCTAGAGAATAAGTTTTGCAGATACATTATTTTGGTATTTTCTTTCATAACTAGTTGAAATTTAGTTACCACCCTTATTTGCATATAGTTGTCAATGAGAGACATGTGATACATACTCTCGAGGAGATATCTAGTAGGAAACTAAGGTAACCTGTTATTTTGATGGTGAAGACCGATTAAATTTTTGCTCACAGACGCTATATAGGCTTGAATTTCTTTTACAAGCCCGAAAGTCTTCAGACTCGGGATACACAGTTTAACGTCTCTCCTAGAGAACTTCTCTCTTGCATTTTTCCATCCTAACAATCCATCGACCCCGACCGATTTGAACCCTCGAACCTTCGGACCAGAGACAAGGAACATAACTAGACCACAGATGCCGACAAAAAATAATAAAAATAGGCCTAATAATAATAATAATAATAATAGGCCTAATATTTAAGTAGGCGTAACTTAAACGCCTACTTGTAACAGTCGGATATCACTGATTTTTTGGATACAAAACATGGACTCTTACATTAAGGGAAGAGAAAAGATTACGTTATTCTAGAATAAAATTCTTAGGATCGTCCGTGGATCAAACAGAGAAAAACAGTTAGGCCTGCGCGAATGGATAAGACTTCATAACAGTGAGCTACATGATATTTATAGGAAACCAAATAGGCCTATAATAACAGTTTTTGATCCGTTTGCCTTAACTTTGCAAGAAATTTGTAAAAAGAGACATCTCTGCTCACTTCTTTCACTCGCACCAGTGTTGTTGGTGTTTCTTCATCAGATGCTAACAGGGCAAGGGGGAAGACAAAAACTGAAACAGGTTGGTTATTTATTTTGTAACTGCACGAAAGCGGTCAAGGATGTACCCTTATATCTCCATCTCTCTCATTGCCAAGTTAAGCCATTTAACTTATACCTACAATAAATCTCGTATATTCCGATGGGCAGGACATCGGGCACAGATGCGACTTGACAGAGGGGTATGGAAAATCCTTGTAGGTAAACTGAGGGAAAGCCCCCAATTGGTAGACCAAGAATGAAGTAGGAAAATAACAATAATCATGATTTCAGGGAGGTTAATTATACAGGGTATGATTAACTCAGTATGGGTTGTAGGTCTATGTAGATTATAGGCCTAATTCTTATGTTCGCGCGGCTGTGAACGTACGGATTCGATAGTGCCAGTGAGTTAAGGGGCCCGATTGGTGAAAATGTTGAAAAATGGCAAAAAATGCATTCTTTGTTTATTTGGTTTTTAATAACTCTGATACTTTAGGATCATTTTCATGTAGGCTACATTTTTTTATTGTAGGAGCAGAAGTCAGTCCTTAGCGTAAGAGTTTAAATACCCTCCACGTATGGTCAGCATTGCTACCTCAACTTTAATAGGTCTATGAGTTTTTTATGTTTCTATTTTTTTATATTTTCCAAAACTTAAAATGTTCCTTACGATGCAATTTTTATGCTATCAAAGTGAAATCTTATGGTTAGATTCTCCAATAAATGCTAATTTAAATTTGCTATGCAGTTAGCCTACTAGTCTAAGACAGGCCTATATGCTTTTAAAATGAAATTGAAAAAATAATGAGAGTGATATATTTTTTTCAAAACATGAAAAATAAGCAGTATCCTTCCTTTATGTATATCTTTGCATAGCAAATGTGTTTAGTGGAATCATAAAGACTCTAAATCTCAAATTTCATTAGAGGATATTTAAAAATGCATCAAAATGAACATTTTTTTAGGAAATATTAAAAAAATAGTTTTATAATATTATAATTCTGAAACTATTCTACTTATAACACCAAACATCACAGAAACGATTCTATAAGCATGCAATGTATGAGATAAAAATTTCTAAACAATCAGATGAAAACTAAAAAGAAAATTCAAATTCACCAATCGATCTCCTTAATTAGGCCTAGTTGAGAGTGGGTTAACCTGGAAAGAAAATTTACAAATCGCTCTACTACCGCCATATTTTGCTTCATTAAAATTTACAAGGATTCGTTTATCTAATTACGCAGAATAACTAACTAACTAACTAACTCACTGGCACTATCGAACCCGAAGGTTCATGGCCGCACGGACATAAGCTCTCCATACATCCCTATCCTGAGCTAATACTTTCCAATCATTCCCTGTATAATCTACTTCCCTCAAATCATAGTTAATGTTGTTCTCCCACCTCATTCTTGGTCTACCAACTGGGCGTTTTCCCTCTGGCTTTCCTACAAGAAGTTTCCATGCACGTCTTTCATTCCCCATACGCGCAACATGTCCTGCCCATCGCAGTCTACGAGACTTAACTGTTCTTATTATATCTGGCTTCCTATAAAGACCATGTAGTTCATTGTTATGTAGTCTTCTCCATTCACCTGTCTGTTCATCTCTCTTTGATCCAAAATTTTCCTAAGAACTTTATTCTCAAATACTCGTAATCTCCTTTCCTCCCCTTAAAGTAAGAGTCCAGGTTTCGCATCCATATAATATAACTGGTAGAATAATAGTTTTATATATTTTCAGCTTAACGTTTTTTGAAAGGAGTTGGGACATCAAAAGTCTCTGCAATGCATAATAGCATGCATTTCCAGAATTGAGCCTATGTTTAATTTCTTTTTGCATCTCATTCCTATTTGTGATTATTGTTCCTAGGTATTTGAATTCAGCCACTTCCTCAAAATTTCCCTCATTTGTCATTAGCTGTCCACTTCCATTATATACTGAATTTCTACGTGTGACCATATATTTAGTTTTACTGATATTTATTTCCAGTCCTAATTTCTTAGTGTTACTCAATAGTGTGTGCGTGTTGGCCTTTAGTATCTCCTCGCTATCGGCCAGTAGTACTACATCATCAGCATAAACTAACAGCTTATTAATACCATTCAGCTGTAAGCCTTCCTCATTCTCTAAAGATTTAATGGCATGCTCTAGTACAAAATTAAATAGTAAAGGAGATAGTGCATCTCCTTGCTTCACAACCCATTCTGGATTTCAAAAGTGTCTGAAAACTGTTTGCCTACACGCACCCTACTCTTTGAGCCATTTAGACACATTCGATAAGTCTAACTAACTTTTTAGGAATTCCGAACTCCAGCAGGATACTATATAACTTCTCCCTCTTAATTGAATCATATGCTTTTTTGAAGTCTACATATAGTTGATGTACAGTACCATTATATTCCCATTTCTTCTCTAAAATCTGTCTTAAACTGAAAATCTGATCTGTTGTAGACCTGTTTCTTCTAAATGCACATTGATGATCTCCTAGAATGTCATCAATATAGGGAGTAAGTCTGCTTACTAATATATTTGTTAGAATTTTGTACGAAGTTGAAAGTAATGAGATGCCCCTGTAGTTGTGCAATCTGTTTTATCTCCTTTCTTATAAATTGGTATGATAATTGATTCCTTCCATTCATCTGGAAGAGCTTCTTTTTCCCAAATCTTACTAAGCAACCAGCGTATCTTGTCCATCAATTTTTCTCCCCCTGATTTTATCAGTTCTGCTGGGATCTCATCTGAACCTGATGCTTTATACATCTTCAATTTTTCAATCGCCATTTCAACCTCTAATGTACTTGGCTCTGCGACTAGCATTTCTGCTGTCTGTAAATTATCCTCCTCAATGTCCTGTTCTGTATGCACATTTAATAGCTGATTAAAGTAACCTTTCCATCTATTTAATATACTCCTAGAATCTGCAATCATATCCCCATTTTCATTCCGAATTATGTTTGTTCTAGCCTGAAACCCTTTCTTCTCTATACTAATTCCCTGATATAATTCTCTAATGTTCCTATTTTTTGCATTCATTTCAAGATCATTAATCTTCTCTCTCAAATATTCCCTCTTTTTACTCTTTAGTAACTTGGTGGTTTCCCGTCTAACACTACCCAATTGCTCTAAATTTGCCTCATTTGGCTCGTGTAACCATTTCACTTTTGCTAGCTTTCTTTTCTTTCACAATGTCGACACATTCCTCATCAAACCATTTCTTGTTTTGCCTCTTTTTTAAACAACCAATGCTTTCTGATGCTGACAATTTAATAGTATCTCTTATAGCCTCCCATTCTTTATTTATATCAGTTTCTTCTTCGTTTGCCACATTGTCATCTGAAGATTCCAGTACTTCAAATCTATTAGCAATTTTGATTTGGTATTCTTGTCGCATTTCATCATTTTTCAAGTTTTTTAATTCATATTTTACAGAATCATCATTAGCGTTCGTTCCTCTCATAAGCGATAGCCGTTGTCTGATTTTCACTCTGACCAGATGATGATCCGAATTGCAGTCTGTCCCTCTAACTGATCTAACATCAATGATGCTACTGTGCCAGCGTTTATCCACTAATACATGATCTATCTGGTTCCAAGTTTCTCCATCTGGGGACGTCCAGGTGTATTTATGAATATCCTTATGCTGAAATGTTGTGCTCTTAACAATGAGATTCTTCGATGTGGCAAATGTGACTAATCTAACGCCATTGTCGTTACTAACTTCATGAAGACTGAATTTGCCTATTGTTGGTTTGAATATATCTTCCCGCCCCACTTTTGCATTAAAATCTCCTAAGACAATTTTCATATGATATCGTGAAAGGCTATCAAATAAGCATTCTAATTCTTCATAGAACTCATCCTTGATCTTGTCATCTTTATCTTCTGTGGGGGCATGTACATTTACAATATAAAATCATGTCGTTTACCCTTTAGAATTATGTATGATATCCTATCACTAACAAACTTAATATCTCGGATAGCGGATAGGATCCTCCTTCTGACTAAAAAACCGTTCCAAATGCAGGTCTTTCTGCACCCCCGTAGTATAACGCAAAGCTTCCTATTCCTGACTACCTTCTCCTGGCCACCTAACTTCCTGTAAAGCGACTATATCCAAGGGCGATTTATCCAATTCCCGCGTTAATATCTCTAGTGCCCCGCTATTGTATAAAGTCCTAACATTCCATGTTCCTAGGAACATGTCCCTGTGTTTGAGCCTTTGGCATGGGTTCCCTGAAGTAGTCCCCGCCCGGAGAACCGAATGGGGGACTATTTGACCTCCGGAAAATTTTACCCCAGATGAACCCATGTCCGCATTTCTTGACTGTTGTATTTTTTACGGTGAAAGATCGTCAGTCTTTCGCCCAAGGTACTTTTTCGTCTGGCTTATCACCTTCGACCAGTCCGGCATGGGTAACCCTATCGGCAGCAATGCTACCGCCGGCATAGCTCTCAGGATCATTTAAGCACGCAAGCCACTCCACCACGACAAGGTAAAGATACCATGGAGGGAATTACGCAGAATGGCGGAATTATTAGGAAATTAACTTCCATATGTGCAAAAATCATTTTGAAGAAATGTGTGACAGATAATTTCTAGAAAGATACCGCCTATCGAAAGCAGTGGTATTAAAAAGTTTTGAAATAAATTGGAGGTAGTCTTCGGTATTAACAAAAGAGACAGAAATGTCCACAAAAATTAGTTTTTCTTTGTATTTGGACCACATTCTGCAAAAAGAAACCAACCCTCAAAATATGAAATATAGGTATGAGCTATTAGGCCTAGTATATGTTATTATTTTTTGCAAGTAGGCCTATTATTCCATGTCTTGCAAAAATATCTATCCACCGCCCGCATTCTTATTCCATCTATTAATCAAGTAAGAAAACATGGCCTATTTTTGCAGAAAGAACCAAGCAGCAAAAATGTATAAAATCTCAGAATTAATTTTATTTATTTTTTTTTTTGCGCCAGAGTGCGTTTTGTCGTATTTACAGCAATGGGAACCATGATTGAAAGTTCAACTTACTACATTTCGGGGTTGCCAACCTAAATAACTATACTGTAATATAACAAACCTCGTGCGGGAAGTAAAACCAGTGTTCTTTATGTATATTACGTATGCCTACAATGTATATAGGCTAGGCCTATACAAAAATATATCCAAAAGGTAGTGTTAGGCCTAATGTACATTATACGAAACAAATCACTGTATTTTAAATGAACTGAAATTTTTGAAACAATATAAAACAATAAATACGTAGGCCTACTTGCCGCCATTTTATGACTGATTGGTGTCACGGCTTGCTGTAGTCTCAAGTAGAATAAACATTGCCAATACTGTTAACGTTAGTCAGTTGTTTATAATGGCCGCAAATATTTACAACAAAATGTTATTATTTTACAATTATTTATTAGAGTATTTTGAAAACACCATCGCACAAAAATAATGAACAACGCACGTTTGTGAAGTGTTTTACAGAATCTCGGAAATTAAAAACCTCACTATCGCTCGGTTTTAAAATTTTCCTCATTTTAATAAAAAGCACTTCCCAACCTCGCATCGTAATATAAGTTACTAGGCCTATTTAGTTACCATATTTTTCATAAAATAGAAGTTCTTTGATAATATTTTAGTGGAAGTAATAACTATTAAGTAAATGTTTACTTTTATTTGTGAATTTTTATTGACTTTAACATTAATTGTATTTTTCTCGGTTCAGTTATCTTGTGGCTTGGTTCATTTTGTAGAATTCACTCCATTTGTCGTTTCCATTACGATAAAATCAACTAAGAATTTCGGTAAAATACAGAAAAAAAACGATCGCATTGGTCATTGTTAGGATAAGGTTCATGGTTATTAACCAATCTCTAGCGATATTACATAATGACTGTATAGAAATTATAATAAATACCGGTACTGCATGTTAATAACTGCATGCTTCTTTTAATAAAAAAATATGTTTGATGATATGAAAAACTAACAATGCGTTTTTAAATAAATTATGCGTTTCCTAACGCTTGGTTTAGCGAGTTTTAATAAAGATTCGTGAAACAGGGCGAAATAGTAGGGATGCAAGGTTGGGAAGTGGTTTTTACAGAATCGAGGGAAATGTTTAAAAGCCGAGCGATAGCGAGGTTTTTAATTTACGAGATTCTGTAAAACACTTCACAAACCTGGGATGTACATTATTTTTTGCGCGATGATGTTTTCAAAATAATAAATAGTAGGTCTAGTAAAATAATATCTTTGTTGGAAATACGTGCGTTCATTATTAACAATTGAGTAACGTTAACAGTGTGGGCAATGTTGATTAGTTGAAAGTACAGGAGGCCGTGAGACCATTATTATTGATACAATGGTCACAAGTACGTATTTATTGTTGTATATTGTTTCAAATAAAGTTCAGTTCATGTAAAATGCAGTGATTTATTTCATATATAGCCTAGTCCTATATTACGATGCGAGGTTGGGAAGTGGTTTTTACAGAATAGAGGGAAAAATATCTTTGTTGGAAATATTTGCGCTCATTATAAACAATTGACTAACGTTAGCAGTGTGGATAATGTTTATTAGTTGAAACAACAGGAGACCTTGAAAACAATTATTAATAAAATGGCGGCAAGTAAATATTTATTGTTTATATTGTTTCAAATAGGCTAAAGTTCAGTTCATTTAAAATGCAGTGATTTGTATCGTATAGGCCTAATGTATAGGGATTAACTCTACCTATTGGGTATTTTTTGTAGATATATTGTAGGCCTACGTAATATACATAAAGGGCAGTGATTTTACTTCCCGCACGTGGGTGTAAATGTATTATTACAGTTGATAGTTATTTAGGTTGGCAATCCCGAAATTAGGAAGTTGAACTTTCAATGCTGGTCGCCATTGCTGTACCTAAGTACGACAAAACGCATTATCGCGCAAAAATGTATATTAACACTACCTTTTGGATATAGGTAACTTAGGCTATTTTGTATATAGGCTTACAGAGGGCAGTGATTTTACTTCCCGCACGTGGGTGTAAATGTAGGCCTAATATTACAATATAGCCTAGTTATTTAAGTTGGCAATCCCGAAATGTAGAAAGTTGAACTTTCAATCATGGTCGCCACTGCTGTAAGTACGACAAAACGCACTATCGCGCAAAAAATAAATAAATAAAATGTAAAATTGTAATTGGTCAACAAAATGTATGGTTTCGATTTATTGTTAACACGTCATCTTAGGTATAATGAGCGACTAACTGAGTGGCACTGTTGAACTACTCGTAGGTAGGCCTACACGGCTGCGTGGAATTCTGAGTAATGTTTTCCAATCATCCCTTATATAATCTCCTTCCTTCAAATCATGATTAATTTTATCCTTTCCTCATTCTTGGCCTATTAACTGGGCGCTTTCTCTCTGGGTTACCTGCAAGAAGTTTTCATGCCCTCTTTCATTTCCGATTCGTACCATATGTTGTGGTCCATCATTGTCTGCGAGTCTTAATTGTTCTTATTAGGCCTACATCTGCTTTTTCTTATAAAGTTCATGTAGGCCTAGCTCAGTATTGAATAACCTTCTCCATTCACCTGTCTGTTCATCTCTCTTTAGTTGAAAAAAATTCCTACGAACTTTATAGTAAGATATTGGTAATATTTTCTCATCCCTTATAGAAAGAGTCCAAGTGTCGCATTCATTTAAAAATCTACATCTACAATGACGTAACAGCTCAATATTGAACCTGAGCCTCTCCTTTGTTATGAGTTACCAGACCAAGTTAACTTAGTTACGCTAATTTGCCAAAGATATCATGTAGGCAAGTAGGCAAGTAAGGTAGGCTATTAATTAGGCTACTAGGGAGAAAAAGGTCGATAAATGTTGCTTAGATGCCTCTTTATTCGGGCTTAAGAATCTTTTACGAGCCGGAAATTCTTCAGACTCCGTACCGACGTCTTAAAGTCCCTCCCGGAGGACTTGCTTCTTGGATTTTTCCATCCTAAAAAAATAGCAGTGTTTAAATCGGCGACCCTCGGGACCAGGGACAAGGGACATAATAACTAGTCCACCGCGGCCACCTTTAAAATAATACTGAATGTTAATAACCCCACATTATGTTTTATAAAACGTAAATATGATAAAAATAAATACCACGTTTCTTAACGTTACGTTTGGCCAGTTTTAATAAATAGGCCTGCATGGACCTGGGCGAAAATACCTTAGTTATTTAGAGACTAGTTACTAAACCTAATTCTGTAGCGAGGCGTCTACAATATTTTATCCAAGTTCATTTTACTTTAGTACGTATATGTTGTAGGCCTATATTAAGTATATATAGGCCTAATGACATTTATTGATTGCGGATACGATATGATAGAGATAGAGTAATGTAGGCATTGGGAAAAAAAAAAACGAAGAGACTATAAATTAACAAACGTTGTTATATTCTACAATTTCGGGTGCTAGTTTCATATGTGAATTTAAAGTAAAAATGAGCGGAGATGTTTTTCAAAGTTCATCAGGAAACATTTTAAAATCAGTCCGAGATGCAGCTAATAATACACTTCCAGAAAAGTAAAGGAAAGTTTATTTATGTAGTTATACGAAATAATAATTAAAGTGTATTGTACGTTTTGTTGAACCTGTATTTTATGTTTTGATACGTGTTTTGTTAGAATAAAAAGTATAGGTTTTGTTGCTTAGTAACTGCAAACTAAAGCGTCATTGATTGTTATAATAGTAGGCCTATATAATAGTTATGTATGAAACAAGGGAAGTAAGTAGTAGGCCTACATTAATAGTCGAGAACGTGTTTGAGCCCGAGCTTTAGTGAAGGATAGCAAATAAGTTTGGGACTGGTAATGTAGGCCTACTTACTTCCCCAATTGCGTATGTAATTTTGTTCACTCCTATAGCCTACTAATAAATATGTTTAATTTTTATATTTCGTTTTATATCTTGGTTTGAATAGTTCAATTATTTGATAGCAAGGGAATGTTGATAAAACAACTGCAATTGTTTATTATTGTCTGAACTAGTGGCAGACGTTTTAAATACAAGTTTCAGACTGCTTGGGCCTATATGATTAATAATGATGCTGAGGAAACGACAAATGCTGCGGTTCATTTTCTGTTACAGGCAAAGTCGAAAAATAAATATGAAAAAGTATACAGAATATTTAAGGACTGGTGTAAATTAATAATATTGAAATAAATAAGATAAATACTATGAAAATCAACCACATTTTATGGCTAATGTTAATAGGCCTAATTGTAACAACTGTTCAATCGCCATAAATTTGAATTAACAAAATGAGAAATAAGTGTGATAAAATAAAATTGTATTGTATTACTCAATATAATTTTAAGTAGATAGCATTTTTACATTATTAATTAAGACAATTACTTTTGTTCCCTAAAGGAAGTAAGTTGAGCAATTACATGCCGTTGTCAATGGATATCAAGGCCTCTGGAAAATTCAACTTAGGCCTACTTCCCTAAAAAGAGAATGATAATTAGGCCATACTACTCGTAGTATTGGAGTGAACAAAATATTTTTAAACATTGTAAAATTGTAATTATTTTTATGGTTTACATTTATTGTTGACACGCCATCTTGTAAAACTGCATTAGGTAGCCATGTTAAATTTTAAAATCAGTAAAGAAACAGAAGCCGTTTGTCAAACCAGTTGCAGTTTTGCACGAAACTTTTAAGACATGCATCCTACTTACTGGTAACTGTAGGGCAATACACGAACACCTTATCAACACACGTGCATTCTTGACCTTCCTTCCTCGTTATTCTTCCAACTTGTGTCCAATATCACAAGGTTCTGGCTTCATTCGTCTTCACAGCTTCATTTCTCGTCTATCACGCGATGCTGTCCGCCAACACTTGTATATTTTTTTTGACAACCTGTTTGATGTTCGTTTTTTAAAAATAATTCTTGAGGCTTTGGATAATAATTACGAAATTACCTCAGAAAATTTTGGGGGTTTTGAAAAGTTTGACCTGACAGGGTGTTTACTGTCTGCAGAAGAGCTGCATAAGAAATTTCTTTGCCGCAGGTCCGGTAATTATTTAGGAACACAAGAGGAGTTTCGGTAGAAGGTCCATTTTATAAAACTCACGCAGGGGCTTTGTGGTTTTGTGAGTCGTGTCGTGTGAACCGATAGTTTACTTTACATTCACAAACAAAATTCCATATAGCTACTTCTGCACAATGCGCACGTTTTCCCTTTAAATGTAAGACAAAATTTACTGTTCTCTTGTGAATCTTATTCGAAAACAAGAACATATAATTCCCTCAACAGATTGTATAGGTGGGAGGAAAATTCTATAGGGGCTATTTCAGCGAGTTTTAAAAGAATAAGAATAAATTTTATTAAATAGGCTAATTCATTTTTGTACACAATATTGGCACCCGAATGAGCAAGTGCTGTTCAGTTACAGAAATAATACATATAGAATATAAATACATTACAAAGTTTTAGTTAAAGGGAGAGAAAAAAAATACGAATTTAAATTTAGGAACCAGTTTCAAGATAATGAAATAAATTCTGCCACATAAACAATTAAAATATAATACAAGTGTGAATAAAATAAACAAAACAATATAGAATATAATGATACCAAATTTAAGATGCTTATTATTCTAATTAAACACATTAAAATATAAACTTAATATAAAACAATACAAATTTAGGATAAAACAATAGTATATTGCGATACGAGTGTGGTAAACACTTGAAACGGTTCGATGATTCCGAGATTCCGTTATGTGTTTACCACATGAATATTGCATACCTTTTTTTTTGCACTAGCCTATGTGTATTTATTTTAGTAATTAAGATATTAGCTAAAATATTAATAAATATAATTGAAGATAAATGTTAGATTTCAGAAGGTGAATCGGCTATATGGGTTGCTATGGAGAAATAATAAGTATTGTTGGTCATGTCGCCATCTTATATTTGTTAAAACTGTAAAACCAATTTGATTTGGGATTTATTTCTGATTATGGAGAAAGTTTTAGACGATGTGTACAGTTATGATGAAATAGAAGAGGCGTGGAAATCTGGATGCGATGAAATAATACAAATTGCAGTATCACTATCAATATTTCAAAATGAATGTTTTCACTTACCGCACTAGTGCTCTTGTCATTTTTAAACTGTTGAGATTTCTTTTGTTTTCATAGCAACCAAGATTGTATGCGGGAATGTGAAATTACGACGCACACCAACAATAACAGTAAGTAGGTCTATCATATACAATATTAGTGCAAAAATATATAAAATCCACTCATAAAAAATAATGTAAATGGGAAAGATATAAACAACATTTTATATAGGCCTACATAACAGATTGGCTAATGCCCGGTGTGCGTTGTTACCTCCAAATAAATTAAAAATAGATTATTTAAGTTATAGGCCTATGGTGGTAGCTAGAGTTAATTCTTAATTTCGAATTTCGGGCAAATTCGCACTATTAATTACCGGATTTTGCTGATTTTAGAATAATATGTATTTTATTGGTATTATTTTGGTAGCACATACTGAGTTTCGTTGTAAAAAATCGGAAATTGCGACCGCTAGAGCGATTTTTAAAAAAATCGTTTCAGGTGAACTTCTATAGGGATGGATTTGAAAATAATAGCGACTAAACACTCCCTGTGCCTGAAATATTGTACAATATTTTAATGAACATCGGTTGAGTGGTTTAAAAATCTACAAAACACATAGGCCTACATTACATAAACAGGCTAAATTTTTATATATAAATATGAATATACAAAACTCAAGACAATATATGAAAATGTTACGTAATAATATAAAGCAAAGCAAATTTAGGAGAAAGTTTCAAAATATATAACGAACTCTGACACACAAAGAATTAATGCAAAGGAGAATTATATAAAACAAAACACTATAGCACTATAATAGAGGCATATTAATACCAAACTAATGATAGTATTAACCAAATAGGCCCTACGTTAGGAAATAATAATATAAACCACAAGAGGTTACTTTTTATTTATAATTTTAAAATATTTATATAATTAATGAATTAATTGCTTTCTTAAATCTATCTGTGTTTAGTTTGATTAGGCCTGGATTGGATCTAATTAATTCACTGCATAATTTGGATCCTAGATATAGCATATACCATATTTATATTCAGCAGTTGTGTACAATTTAGAACATGTAGGTCTAGAAAAAAAGAAGTAGGCCTATTTTGTCTGAAGCTGTAAAAAACTTGGTTTATTCTCTTTAAATTCGTATTTATTTGTATGAAAATAAGTAGTCTTAGCAATGTAAGCCTTGCTACTCATAAAAATAGCCTACTTTAAAAATGAACCTTCATCGATTCTATAAACTTGACACTGAAAATGATAAAAAAAAAAAAAGAATATACACCGTGTCCCATTCAAGCCTCCCACATTTTAATTAATCATAACTCTGAAAGTATGCGGTATTATGAAATGAGGTAGGTATTAACAGTATAATGAAACCATCTTTAGTACAGACGAACACAAGATTACGGCATTATAAGGTTCTCGCAAGACCAGTATTAAGATATGGTAGTGAAGCATGGACAGTACGAAAAAGAGATGCGAGCCAAATAACAGCAAATGAGATGCGATTTATGTGCCATACAGCAGGCTAGGCAATGTGGGACCGTAAAAGAAATGAGGAAATTATGGAAGAGTTGGATGTATAACCCATTCTCCACCATATACAAAACTACCACAAAACTGGAAAGTCCATCTTCAACAAATGTCATCTCATAGAATCCCAAAAGCCATGCTTCGTTACTGCCCTCAAGGCAAAAGATCGCTGGGACGTCAAAAAAAGCGCTGGATGAAAAACTCCTCTTTGAGACCGTAACAGGCCCGCGGCCTAATAGTTGCATGGATTATGATGATTATTAAAAGAAAGAAAGACTCAAATAATTTTTGTTTTCATTGTTGCAGTTAATTCATCTGTCGCATGATGGACAATAATGACATAAAACAAAATGGCGACTTCTCAGCAACGAGCACAAACTGTTTTCTAGTATGCAGAGACGAAGTCAATAATTACAGTGCAAAGAAATTACCGGAAAGAATATGGAGGAAATACACCTGATGGGAAGACCATTAAGGCATGACTCGAGAAGTTTTTGGCGACTGGAAGCGTTAAAAAAGAATCAGGAGGTGATCGTACATGTGTTTCAGAAGAAAATGTTGAAAAAAATTAGAGCAGGATTTCAGAGAAGTCCACAAAATTCAATTCGCCAAGCGAATGTGGCAATGAAAATTATTTGAGTATTTGTTTCGTTTAATACCGGCCTCATTTCATAATTCCGCATACTTTGTTAGTTATGATCAATTTAAATGTGGGAGGTTTGAATGGGAAACTGTATATAATATATTATTCGTGTAGGCCTATATATCCTATATCTGTATACGCCTATAGCCCTATAAAAATTCAGTCTGTGTATATTTATGACTTAGTCATATAGACTTCTAAACCCCTTCATCGATCTTCATGAAAATTTATACATAGGCCTACATGTTTGCAAGTACCCCGAGTGTTTAATGCTAAAGCAATTAGGCATAAGTGTTCACCTGAAAAAAAAATATATAAGTTCGCTCTAGCTGTCGACATTTTCTACGTTTGATAACGAAACTCAGTATGTGCTTTTAAAATGAACCGAAGTAGGTATTATCCAAAAACTCAGCGAAATCCAACCTTTAGAAGTGGGGGTTTACATGAAATCCGAAAATAATTCATTTTAGTAAACCGACATGTTTGATTCGTCGTAATTTATAACTTTGTGCATAAACACATTTTTAGGTACGGAGAATATTTAGCTGCTATTAGGCCTATGCTATAAAAACATTACTTATAGAAGTTTACCTGAAACGAAAACTTAAAAATCATATTTCATTTCTTTAGGCGTAGCAGCGCACCCTGGTCAGTAGCTAGTATGTATTGATAATGGTCTTTTCGGTGTCTATACTATTACATAGGGTCGGTGAAGATCTGTAAAAAAAATTTAAAAAATGAGAACTACCTCAATAGATTCATTTCTACGGAATTCGCTTAAACGTGAATAATAATGTTAATAATATTAATAGGCCTGCTTACATACTTACTCACTAGCACTATCGAATCCGTAGGTTCATGGCCGCGCGGACATAAGCTCTCCATATATACCTATCCTGAGCTAATGCTTTCCAATCATTCCCTGTGTAGTCTACTTCCCTCAAATCCTAGTTAATGTTGTTCTCCCACCTCATTTTTGGTCTACAAACTGGGCGTTTTCCCTCTGGCTTTACTACAAGAAGCTTCCATGCAAGTCTTTCATTCCCCATACGCGCAACACGTCCTGCCCATCGCAGTGTACGGGACTTTACTTTCTTACTATATCTGGCTTCCTATAAAGACCACGTAGTTCATTGTTATGTAGTCTTCTCCATTCACTTGTCTGTTCATCTCTCTTTGGTCCAAAAATGTTCCTAAGTACTGTATTCTCAAATACTCGTAATCTCCTTTCGTCCCTTAAAGTAAGAGTCCATGTTTCGCACCCATATAATATAACTGGTAGAATAATAGTTTTATATATTTTCAGTTTAACGTTTTTCGATAGGAGTTGGGACGACAAGAGTCGCTGTAATGCATAATAGCACGCATTTCCAGAATTTAGATTATGTTTAATTCCTTTTGAGCCTCTCATTCCTTTTTGTGATTATTGTTCCTAGGTATTTGAATTCATCCACTTCCTCAAAATTTCCCTCATTTTTCATTAGATGTCCATTTCCATTAGGCCTATGTAATGTATTTCTACGTGTAACCACATATTTAGTTTTATTGATATTTACTTCCAGTCCTAATTTCTTAGTGTTGCTCAATAGTGTATGCGTGTTGTCCTTTAGCATCTCCTCACTATCGTCCAATAGTACTACATCTTCATCATAAACTAACAGCCTTAATACCATTGAGTTGTAGGCCTTCCTTATCCTCTAAAGATGTGATGGCTGCAGCGGTACTCAGGGTAGGCAAGAGATCTGAGGGTTGTGAACTTTTTATAAGGAAAAGAACAACGTACAAATCTTCCACTCAATTTTAACGAATCCAAAACCATTTATTTACGAAGAGTTACACTTTTGTTAATACAATTATAAAGTTTTATCTAGGAGTGGAGTCGATGAAGTTATTCGAGGTCCACGTGCTTGATTCAAATATTTTCAAAGTCCAAATGTTTTAACGGACTAAATCTTTATAAAGTCGTAGATAACTTTAAATTTAACAAGTTCTCGGACGAATCTAAATTTTAACTGGATCGGAGATCGCGGTCTGTAGATCTACGATGTTTTAACACTGAACACAGAGTGACCGAGAGTGAGAGTATTTTGATATATGTTCTGGCTTAAAAAGACGATAGCTCCTCCCACTTCTTTCGATTCCACTCCATACAATTTGAATATACATATGTTACAATAAATCGTATTCGCTAGTCATGTGTTTCCTTAGAGGGGGGGTTTACGCCCTTGGAGTTCCTGAAATGTAAATCTGTCAACACCGCTATGTATAGCTTGATAATTTACACGTGTGGTTCTTTTACGTGTAAATATTATCCTTATTTCTTGGAATTGCTGGTCAGTAGCGTTAATTACAGTTTTTAAGAACTGGGTTAATTGCTTTTGGATATTGTTAATAGATAGCTGTTTTCAGTTTCTTTATATTTTGTGACCGAGAGTGTCATGGCGGATTGTGAATAAGAGTGAAACTGGTTGCTCGTGTTTTTGCACAATTTTCAGCAGGTGTTAGTTTGTTTTTATAAACGTAATATCGATATTGCGAATTTATTTTGTTTGTAGCTTAATTTTACGCATAATGGCTCCACGTAAAACAAGAAATTGTGAAGAAAGCAAAGAAGAAATAACTAAGCGTGTGGTCCAAGAATGTTTGCGGGTCCAGCCATGTTGCAGCTGTTGAAGGACTCCGTGCGTGAGGCTATTGTATCGGAGCTAAGGTAACTATAGACCGTAATACGGAAGTTATTAGGCAGTTGGAACTCTCGCTTCAGGAGAGGGACAACAAAATATTAAAACTGGAACAACAGTTAAGTGAGAAAACCGACTCGCTAGAGCAATACCAACGTCGACAGTGTCTACGTATTTTCGGTATACCTGAACAGGATGGTGAAGATACGGACAATATAGTAATCGACGTGGCCTCCAAAATTGGAGTTAAATTAGAAACCTGTGATATCGACAGGAGTCACAGGGTTGGGAAAAAGTCGGATCGACCACGGCCTGTTATTGTTAAGTTCATCAGTTATTGAAAGAGAAGGGAGGTCTTCCAAAATAAAAAACAATTGAAAGGCAGTGGGATCACAGTAAGAGAAGATCTCACCCAAATTAGATATAAATTGTTAAAGGACTGCATCACAAAATTTGGCGTCACAAATGTGTGGACAATTGATGGCGCAATACATGTGAAAAATGGAGATACCAAACGCATCATCACCCGGGCCTCTGATATGTAAATCTACCTAGTGCAAACACGCCCAGTGATACCATATCCCCAATTTAGCACTTTTATATAAATTATTAAAATTATATTTAGAAATTTCACATTAATTATTAGTATTATATTTAGAAATTTTACTTTATTTATTAATTTAATATTTGAATAAGATATTAGCGACTTGTTCTTTTCTTATAATTCTAGTTAAAATATTTTTAAAATTTTCCATCCAAATAATGCTATTCATTTGGCGGTCTCTGACAGGTTAGAGGACACTACCCTTCTCAAACCCCTTCCAAACAACAATAATGCAAGACAGGTTCTAGAAACAGCATTCTCCCCCTTCCCGTCTTCCCTACATGTGGTTCACTTGAACGCACAAAGCTTAACTGCACATACAGACGAAATTAGTATGATTTTTTCTTCTTCCAATATTCATGCTATTCTCGTATCAGAAACATGGCTCACTCCCTCCATTAATTCTAGTTTAATTGACATGGATGGTTATACTTTTCTTAGACATGATCGTGTACATAGTCGAGGAGGCGGTGTTGGTGTCTTCGTTAGGACAGACCTTTGCCCTAAGTCTGTATACTTTTCTAATAACGAGACATCTCCTGAAATTATGTTTATAGAAATATACGCAAGCTTCAAAAATGCCTTCTTTGTGTAGTGTACCAACCCCCTAAATGAAAAAATAGCAGAAATAGAATCCGCTCTACAAAACGCACGTATACAATATGAACACGTTATCGTCATGGGTGACTTTAATATAAATATACTAGACACTGACAACAGACATACACAACAGCTTATGTCCGCGTTCCAAGTTTGTGATATGACTATCCTTCCTTTACAGCCTACACATCACACCAATCATTCTGAGACTTTACTTGACTTAATTGCTACTAATAATCCAGACAGAGTACTAACCCACGGGCAACTGTCAGCTCCCGGAATATCAGCACATGATATTATATTCTTAGCATATTCACTGCAGTGCCCTAAACTAGCTCGTAAGGCTATCACATATAGAGACCTAAAACATATAAACAATGCAGCTCTACTTGAAGACGCTATAAAATTACCCTGGCATACTATATGGACGTTGCATTCTGTTGACGAAAAAGTTGAGGCATTAAATAACCTTATATTACAACTATATGACAGACACGCTCCACTGAAAACTAAACTAGTGAAACGACACCCTGCTCCCTCTGCTAACATTCGTGACTTGATGACTGAAAGAGACGCAGCATATCGGAAATATAGAGTCGACAAAACTGATATAAATCTTAATCACTATAAACGGTTACGAAACAAGACTACACAAACTATCAGAAACGCCAAACTTAGACATCTATACAGCCTTACTGAACCTAATAACAATAACCCAGATATTTGGAAAAATCTGAATAAAATGGGTGTAGGAAGAAAAGACACACAGGTAGAAAAACTACCTGTTTCTCTGAACACACTTAATAACCATTTTACAAGCACATTCTTTACTCCTAAACAAAACCATACAACAAGTGAACTACTATTGACAAATCCGCCAGACAGAGAACATTTCCATTTTTCATATCTTACAGAAAATGACATAAAGAAAGCTCTCAACGAATAAAAACAAAAGCAGAAGGTACTGACCGTATAAATATCACTCTACTTAACAAAATAATCGACGTTATACTACCTACCATAACTCATGTTTTCAACTCCTCACTACAAACCTCTATATATCCCACATTATGGAAGCAAGCAATTGTACGCCCACTCCCGAAAGTAAAAACTCCCTTAACTCCTAACGATTTTCGACCCATTAGTATTTTACCTACCCTTTCAAAAGCTTTGGAACGATTAGTCCACAAACAACTGACTGACTACCTAACTGAACACGACCTTTTAGATCAATACCAATCAGGCTTTAGGACAGGACACAATACAAATACTGCTCTACTAAATATATGTGAAGACATACGCGAAGCTTCTGATAATCGAAAACTTACTATTCTTACACTACTTGACTTTAGTAAAGCATTTGACACGGTAGACTTGGACTTATTGTTGCTTAAACTAAAAAACCTCTCACTTTCTGAGAGTGTCACGCAATGGTTCAACTCCTACCTTCGCGAGCGCCAGCAATATGTTGTAGGAAATTCTACATTACGCTCTTCTTGGACCTACCGTAAAGCTGGAGTTCCACAGGGCTCGGTGCTCGGCCCATTGCTTTTTTCAATCTATATAAACGACATATCTGACTCCTAAAACATTGCAAACATCATTTATTTGCGGACGACATGCAGATCTACCTTCACTCAGACAAATATTCTTTAAATGACGCGGTAACCAAAATTAACGAGGACCTTGACTCGCTAACGGCGTGGACAGAGAAATATGGACTTGAATTAAATCCTAGAAAGACACAAGCAATCATTATGGGCCATCAGAGACTATTATCCTCATTAACACAAATGCAGTATTACATGTGTCACTTAATGGGGTTCAGATCCCTTATAGTGAGACAGTAAAAAATCTAGGAGTGTTTATGGATAAACATTTAATTTGGAATAAACAATAAATAACATTTGCAAAACTATCTTCTCAATAATACACTCATTAAATCGTATAAGAATTGTTTACCGTTTTCTCTAAGAAAAATGCTAGTAGAAACACTCGCAATGCCCCATTTTGATTATTGTGATACTCTTTTTACTGACCTAAATACTGTTCTTACCCAAAGACTTCAACGTGTTCACAATTCTTGCATACGTTTTATTTGTGGTATACGTAGATTTGATCACGTTACACCATCCCTGGAACAATTGTCATGGCTTCGTCTTCAAGATCGTAGAACCATCCATTCCCTATGCCTACTCTATAACATATTACACACATCTTTACCTTATTATTTATCACACACCGCTTCACTAAACTCTCTGATACACATAACTTAGATACCCGATCCCTTGAGCACAGTGTCCTTTATATCCCTCCTCATCATACTACCTATTATTCGAAATCTTTTACAGTTTCTCTTGCTAGAACATGGAATTCACTTCCACCCTATGTCAGAGACTGCCAAACTTTACCATCTTTCAGAAATAAATTGAAAATAAAATCGCTAACAGAAACAACTCACTAATACCTACTTTTTAAGAATTAATAATGCGTTTTTGCATTATTTAATAAAAATAGACTTAGGATTTGTTAATATATTTACCTAATGCCTTGTATAAAAAGCGTAGATTAATTCATTGTAGTGTTTTTTTTTCTCTTCTTTTTATGCATAGTAGATTCGAGCTGTTATTCCTTTTTTATTCATTGTATCATTAATTTAAATTTAATTGTATTTAGTTTCATTCTATTATTAGACATTAATTTCATTATTATTCAATATGACAGATAATGAATTGTTCAATAACTATTATTGTAACTTTTTTTTTGTATTCATATGTAACATGTTTGTCCTGTCTAATATGACTACTATTGTATTTTTTTGTATTCATGTGTAACATATGTTTGTCCTGTTTTATATGACTATTATTGTATTTTTTTTGTATTCATATGTAACATATGCTTGTTCTGGTGAGTGGAAGAGAAGGCCACATGGCCTTAACTCCACCAGGCTAAATAAATAAATAAATAAATAAACTGTCATATCAAGAGACTGTTATCTTTTATAAAGGGTGGATGAATGTCCCTTGTTATCTGCATAGACAGGTAGCATTTTAACAATACTTCTTTATTCTAGACATGTAGTGGAATTTTACCTGGAAATATTTCTACTTTTCCACATACGTCTTTTATAGTGATATTAATAATATATTATATTTTGATTATTTCTTGATTAATTTAATTTTAATAAAAAATGTATATGATTATCTAATCCTTGTAATTTTCTGATTCTAATGATCAATGGTAAGATATGTTTATCTTATGGTATACCTTTATTATATTTTCGGAACATTTTAGTTTTAGATATATGTATATTAAAGTTTTATTTTAGTATATGTATAATTCCTATCATATTTTTGCTACGTGGCATACTCTAGTATAAAATTAAACAGTAGAGGTGATAGTGCATCGCCTAGCTTCAACCCATTCTGGATTTCAAAAGTGTCCGAAAACTGTTTGTCTACACGCACCTTACTCTTCGTGCCATTTAGACACATTCGTATAGCCTAAGTCCAACTAACTTTTTAGGAATTCCGAACTTCAGCAGGATATTATATAACTTCCCCCTCTTAATTGAATCGTATGCTTTTTTGTAGTCTTCGTATAGTTGATGTACAGTATCATTATATTCCCATTTCAATAATAATAATAATAATAATAATAATAATAATAATAATATATTTTTATTTAGGAATATTCCACAATACACTGTTTCTGCTTCAATCCAAAGTGATTTGTCGCCAAAGGTTCCTGTCTAAAGTATCTTCTTCCCTGAAATCTCTAGCTTCGATACTTCTCCTCACTCTATCCATCCATCCATCGTTCCTTAGGCCTGCCTCTTTCACTTCTTCCATTAGCTTTCCAATTAAGTATCTTCAGTGGTATTCTATCTTCTCCTATTCATATGAGGTGTCCATACCATTTCAAACGTTTTTCTTTTATTTTTCCATTTTTTTTTCAACTTGCATAATTTCCCTTATTATGCTGTTTCTGACCTTATCCCTTCTTGAAATTCTTGTCGATCGCCTCAAAAATCCATTTCTACTGCTAACAGCTTGTTGACTTGTTTTCTACTTACTGTCCAGGTTTCGGACCCATATAATAAATTTCTTTGTAACAGAACTTGAAATATAATTTTCTACGTTCTGTATATTATATTTCTATTCCAAAGCACTGAGTTCAACATACCAATGATTCTTCTTTCAATGTCTGTAGTTGAATTCTCACTTTTATCTAAAATAGATCATAAATATTTAAAATTTTAACATTACGTATTCTTCCTGAATTACATTTTAGCTCATGTGTTGTATTCAATAATAACAATAGTAATAATAATAATAATAATAATAATAATAACCTAAAATTTGATAAATATTTTACAACTGTACATATTGCCTAATTTATCATGTTGTTAAGTCTACTTTTTTGTGTTTAAATGCACTTTTTTTTAGAAATTTTAGGTTATGACTGCGTATTTTTGTTGAATATTTAGGATATTTTTAGGAGACTATTTAACTCATGCCCCAAATGGCAGTCAATGACCAATCACATTTCAATAAATTTTGATTTACAACCAATCAAAGTCTTTTTCACCTTGATTTTATCACTTTCATTTTATCGCTTTCATTTTGTCAAGTGGCTCCCAGGTTGTATATATATAGGATATAGTGCACGAATGTAACCAGATTCTGCTTGTGAGATATAATAGAAAAACATTAGTAGCAATTGATTATACCATAAAAAAAGAAACCGCTGTTTGCAATCTCTTAAACGTATTATTTTCCAGGAATTAACGTCGCAGAAAAATATAATTGACATATTTGCAACATAGAACATTAGAAATTAATTAATAATCTGTAATGATGTGTTTAATTTTTTCTCCACTAGGGTGCATTCTTACAATATTGCGATTCTATTTGACAATAAACATGATCTGGTTGTAGTGATGAACAAATGAAACATAACATTGCTCATTTGTTTCCAAACATTGCCGTTTACATATAATATATAAAATTGAATGTTTGTTTGTTTGTTCGTATTTTATGATCCATTGTGATGGGGCTTTTTGCAAAATGTTCAGGAGGTTCCCGGGATGAACATAGGCTATAAGACAGTTGTGATTCACATCTCCTACACCCTTAAAAATCGGCCTTTGTAGTGGTAAACGTGAAAAAAATAGTTTTTTTTTTAAATGGCTTACGCTGCCTAAACCATAACAAATACACAAAATTAATGTGCATAGAATTGAATATATCAAAAAGCTCTATAAAAAAGTCCGAGGCAGCATATGTTTATCTCTTATGGATAACTCACAATAACCATTTTTGTCTTTCATTGATGCCAAGAAGATAGAAACAAGTACGTAGATTCCTGTGCAAGCATAGCAGCACATGGCGGGTATTCTTTTACGGATAACTCAAATAACGAATATTGTCTTTTAGCTCATTTATGCCAATAAGATCGAGATAAGTAGATTCCCGGCAACACCTGGTAATCAGCACGGGGAATCTTAAATTAATTACGATATACATTTATAATTATTTTTCACTTCACTTATTCAACTATTCATAAGAAGTACATTAATTTTTGTCTTTTAGCTCATTTATGTCAAGAAGATAGGGATGATTAGATTTCCGGACTACGCCGGGTAAACAGCACGGGGTATCTAAAAGCAATTACGATATACATGTTTCGTCTTACTTATTTAACTAAATATAAAACATTAATTTTCGTATTTCAGCTCATTTAGGTCAAGAAAATCGGGACAAGTAGATTCCCGGGCAACGCCGAGTAATCAGCACGGGGTATCAAAACACATAAATTTATAATTATTTTTCTTATCACTTATTCAACTAAACATAAAAGGACATTAATTTGCATTTATTTAGGCCTAGCAGTGCACACCGGGTATTAGCTAGTTAAATATATAAATATTTTATATAGTTATATTTAAATAAGTAAACAGCATAATTTTATTCATTAAATAGTCCTAACAAATGCCACTCTTGATTTCCAAATCCTCTAGATAAATTCACTCCTCTCTTCATGAGTCGTGAACTTATCGATAATTTGGAAATCACTCGTTGCATTAAGTTACTTATGATACAAATCCTAGCCGTAATGATAACAAACAGTATTAAAACTTGGTATTTAAGGAATGTAAGTATTGGACTGTTTTAATAAATAAAGTGTTTATTATCGATATTATCATTCATGAATTTGAAGAAACCATCACGAGACAGTTGACAGTCGTCAGTCACGGAATATAGCGCATTCCTTTTTATTCATTCAATGGTTTCGACATTCCACTTTTTTCTTGCTTCAAATATGCAAATTTGACATTTCTTACATAAACTAGCATACATATTGAGAAGGTTCCCTGCCATGCAAATATCCCCCAAATAATATAATAGATTTTGCAGTAAATGCTCTTTTGTAGAACGATAAAAACGACATAATCCGATGTAACAATCGTCTAAGCCTTCTTTGGAAATTATATATTCTAACATGAATCAAGTACCGTATTGAAAGAAAGCTATGACGATTGTTTCTGATGGTTTATGGAACTTTTGTTTTTCAGTAACCTACCGCTAAAATAATCTGGTATACCCTAACTTACCCATTTTCTCACACTGGGATAGAATCCATTTATATGTAAGTAAACATTGTTAACTTTTGGCTCTAGTGGGAACTTGTGTTATCACTTTGACCTACATGGCACTAGCGGTCACTTGTTCTCCGATCGAATTTTCACAGGTGGTAGGCCCTACTCTGGCATAGAACAACCTTCAAGTTTAAAGTAAACAAATTACAATGCGAATCTGGCTAATATCATCATTATCATCATGATAAAATCCGTTTTTGGCCACGTGGCCTGTGACGTTAAACCTAACTAAGATGATGATCTTTCACCGATGTTTTGGTCTTCCTTCGTCCCCGTGTTCAGTTGGAGTATATTGGAACACCAATTTTGGAAGTCTATTTCTTTCCATTCTTCTCAGATAATTATTCATTCTGGAGAGGGAAGCAAACTGCAAGCGGCCGAAAAAAGGGCATGGCTTTATATAGGAAAGCTGCACAACTCCACGACTCCAGAGATGATATACGACTATCTACAGGGAAACGACATCGACGGCGAAATAGAAGTGGAGGAATTACCCGCCATGGGAAGAAACAAGGCCTTCAAGGTTGGAATAGCCCTAAAACACTGCAAAAGCGCCGAAGACCCGACTTTCTGGCCCGAAGGAATAGTTGTACGGCCCTTTCGTTTCTCGAAACGAAACACGGGAAACAAACTTTTTCTCCCCTCGAAACGAAACACGGAGAACACACTGTAAAAACCAGGATAAGGAAGAGAAATTAAAAACACTATTGTGGAATATAGAAGGACTACGAAATGCACTAAACATGTTACCAGAAGACTTTTTCGACGAATATGATATAATAACACTCACAGAAACATTTCTAAGAACCCAATGGAGCACGGAAAACTTCTACGCAATTAACTCATATCCCAGCCAAAGGGAAAGAGGAAGACCTAAAGGAGGGATAACAATGCTAATAAAACCAAAATTAGCGCCGTTCGAGATACTTCAAAAATCAGAAAACACGCTGCTAGTAAAGACAAACACATGCACAGTACTAAATGTCTACTTCCAGCCAGAACACAAGGCAGAAGAAATCCAGGAGGAGATAAGCCAGGTACTAAGCAAGACGAACAGGACAGACAATATGATAATAATGGGCAATCTTAACTGCAGAATTGACAGACTTTTGTAAGACATGAAAACAGTTCTTTCTACATGGCCATTGGCTGCAATGATACCTATTATAATTATTCATTCTTGTTGGTATCTATCTATTATCTTCATCTCAAGTTTTTCTCTGACTATTTAACTCATGCCACAAATGGTAATCAATGACCAATCACATTTCAATTAATTTTGATTTACAACCAATCACAGTCGTTTTTCACCTCGATTTTATCAATTTAATTTGATCACTTTAAAATCAAGCTCCTCCTTTTTAACACTCTGAATAGGCAATAGCATTATTTTTCAGTGACTGGCTCTCTAAGAAATACGTTGAATATAACAATTTATATATTAAGATGTAAGAATTCTAGAATGCATGTAGCTACCAGATTATATATAGTGCACGAATGTAAACAGATAGTGCTTGCGGGAAATAATATAAAATCATTATTAACAATTTATTATACCACAAGAAGAAAAGAAACCGCAGTGTGCACTTTTTTAAACGTATTATTTTCCAGGAATTTACGTTCCAGAAAAATATAATTAAATACTTACATCGTAGGAGATCAGAAATTAATTAATAACCTGTAATGTTGGTTATAAATTTCTCCCCTAGGGTGCATTCTTACAATATTGCGATCCTTTGGCAATAAATAATATGATCTGGTTGCAGTGATGAACAAATGAAGCATAACAATCGTTTTTCATTTGTTTTCAAACATCGCCGTTTACATTAAATATATAAATATTTTAAAATAACTATATTTAAATAATGATTTGTGAGTAAACAGCTTATTTTTATTCGTTAAATAGTCCTAACAAATGCCACTCTTGATTTCCAAATTCTCTAGATAAATTCACTCACTTCGTGAGTCGTGAATTTATCGATAATTTGGAAATCACTCGTGGCATTACTTATGATAATAGCGTTCCTTTGGTGATGAAGTCTGTTAATTCCTAACAGTGATCGTCTAATATTAACAAAGCATAGAATAACATATAAAAGTGAGAAAAGCTTCCTAGAAGAATATTTATAGGCACGTACAAAATGATGAATAAGTATACTTGTTATGCAGGTACGATTTTCATTTTGTGGAACTTAAAATATCAGCCATTGTATATCTGGCTTAACTTGGCAAAGAGAGAGATCGAGATATAAGGATAAATCCTTCACACCTTTCGCCCAGTTACAAAAGTAAGAACCCACCCTGTTGTCGGTTTACGTCTTCCTCCTTACCCCTATTATTATCTGGTGAAGGAACACCGTTAACACTGGTGCGAGTGAGAGAGGTGAGCACAGCTGTCTCTTTCTACAAATTTCTTGCAAAGTTAAGCCAGACGAACTATAATTTAGATTTAAATAATGATAATGAAATCGAGAGTTCCTGACATGACTGGGAAGTGAGATCCATTCTCTAGTCATAGAGAATGGATAGGGGAATGCCTCCTAAATATAAGTGGCACCGGGGAAATGAAATACCAGGGGTGAACCAAAATCAGCATAGCGTCTGTTCCAGATTGGACGGCTATAATGGGCAGGTAGAGCTCAGAGCCGAAGAGAAGGCAATCTACCTAAGGGAAAGCACCCTAAAAACAAAGCTGAAGCAAGTTGGGAGGCTGTAAGGTGGCAATCCCACCACCCAACTATATCTGCGCAGCCCTTGTAAGGCGGCCAGATGAATTTTCTATTACTAAAAAGCGAAGGAGAAAGCCGGACGGAAACACTGATGATGGACCAGGCAAGAAAAGGACAATGATAAAGAAATTCCAGGCTATTTGTGGGAACCATAAAAAGAACCTTGGGTCGGAAAACAAGGAAAGATACGAAACTTAAATTATATAAAACAATGGCTGTTCCTTTGTTGTTGTATGGAAGTGAAAATTGGATAATGAAATCAAGGGATAAAAGCAGGATACAGACTGCAGAAATGCTGTTTTTATGTAATGTGAAAGGATGCACTAGAGCGGATAGAATAAGGAATGAAACTATACGAGAAGAATTAAATATATATAAAATTGAAGATAAAATCAGCGAAAATAATAAGAAATGGACAGAAGACTTAATGAGAATGAACAACGAAAGAATACCAAAAAGAACCTTCCTGTATAATCCCAGAGGAACAAGAGATGTTGGCCGACCACGTGGAAGATGGACTCCACTTTTGACTTCGCCGGAACAGGCTGCATAGCCTAAACCTTGTAGTAGAAGAAGAAGAAGAACTTTCTTCTAATAAAGGTTAATGTTATTCTCTTACATCATGTACTTGCCGTTTTCTACAAGGAGTTTTCATGCCCCTTTTGCATTACCTTTCGTCCCCAATGTCCAGATCATCGCAATTAAACAATACTTACCTAGTGTCAGTGCAACGGGTTTCCCATAGGCTAAATAGTGTACCACACGGTTATGTAGTCTACGCCATTCACCTGTTTTGTCTCTCTAAAAATTTTCCTAAGAACTTTATTATGTAACACTCGTAAAAATGTCTCCTTCCTTAAAGTAAGAGTCAATTTTTCGCATCTATAAATGCTTAATGTTACTGGAAGTATAACATTTTTCTATTTTTTTACTTCAATTTTTTAACAAGTCGGGACTACAAGAGTCGCTTAATGCGAATAGCGCGCGCACATAAAAAAAATCTAGAAGAATATTATAGAATGTCCCACATTAAAATTTTTTTGGAAGGTATGTACATTTTGTTGTGTCTAAATAGCACAAAGAGTAGGTGCGTGTAAGCAAACAGTTTTCACACTTTTTTTTTTAATTCACAATGGGTTAAAACATGGAGGTGCACTATCTGCTCAACTGCCCGATTTTATACTACAGCATGCCATCAAATATTTAGAGGATGAAGAAAGCCTAGGGCAACTTAATGGTATTAATAAGTTGTTAGTTTATGCTGATGATGTAGTATTATTAGGCGATAGCGAGGAGATACTTAGAGCCAACACACACACTTTATTGAATAACACTAAGAAATCGTAACTGCAAATAAACATCAATGAAACTAATAATATGTTCATACATAGACATGCATCAGGTCTATACAATGGAAATGGACAGTTAATCACAAATTAGGGAAATTCTGAAGAAATGGCTGAATTGAAACATCTAGGAACAATAATTACAAACAAGAATGAGGTGCACAAATACATAGGGCCAATTCTGGAAATGCGTTCTATTATGCATTAGGCCTACAGGGACTCTTGCCGTTCCAAGTTCTCTCTGAAAACATTAAACTGAATAGGGCCTATATGAAACTGTTATTCTCTAAGTTATATTGTAGGCCTATGTATGCGAAACATGGTCTCTTACTTTAAGGGAGGAGAAAATATTACGAGTATTTGAGAATAAAGTTCTTATAAGCGTTTATGGACTAAAGAGAGATGAACAGACAGGTGAATAGAGATGACTACACAATAGTGAGCTACATGATCTTAATGGGAAACCAGATGTAATAAGAATAGTTTGTGTCTCGTTTACTGCGATGATCAGGACATGTGGTATGAATGGAGAATAAAAGAGGGGCTTGGAAACTCCTTATTAAGAAAACCAGAAGGAGAGCGCCCAGTAAGTAGCTTAACAGGCTAACAATGAGGCATAGGAATAGCATTAAATATGATTTGAGGGAAGTTGATTATACAGGGGATGATTAGAAAACATTAGCTGAGGATAGTGTCCGCCCGTCCATGAACCTACGGGTTCGATAGTATCAGTGAATTAGTTATGTGTGTTTTGTATTCACAAAAAATAATACATGTGTATGATAACGGCCTTGAGTCATGAAGAGCTACCGATAGCTGTCGATTCCCCAGGATGTGGTTTCGAATGCGTCCGCAAGGCGAGGTATTGGTTTCTCTCCCCCCAGGTGATATCGTGATTATATCTGCCTCTTGAATGTATATACAACTTTTCAGATTGACAGCTAAAATTGTCCAAAGCAATGTTCTACCAGTATGACCCCAACGTATGCTATGATTATCAACCTAGACCCATTATCAGGAGAAAACTGATTTTTTTTTTTCCTTCCCAGGTATATATGAAATAATTATTCACTAATTATACTCTTTGAACTCTTCTGTCATTCCAGTTATGAGCCGGCGCCATTATTCCATGATTATAAAAAATACACAGCAACTAACTTCGTTATTTATTTTGTTCTTTTTTTTTATTCTTTGTTTGACGTATAGTGTAGGCCTATAGTATTTAACCTAAAATTGGTAATGTATCCTGTATGATACATGGTTATCATTTATTTAATTTTGTTTATAAAACTATAGAAAAACAAAGGAATAGTAATTACTTAAATTGTGTCAAATTACGTACGTATTCATGTACAATAATACGTATGATTTTGTTTTCTGTGTGGTCCGGGAACATTTAAATAACTGTCACGAGATATTGTTTCGCCAATTTAAGGGTTAAGGGAAGAATTTTCAACGAGGGACGTTTAATAAATGAGTAACATTTTGTAGCACTGCCAGGAATTAAGTACAGTATAAATTAACAATAAATACAGTCAAAAAACAATACAAAAGCAAATTAAACATAGGCTTAACACATGCTATTATGCATTATAGGCACTCATGTCATCCAAACATCTCTAGAAAGATCTTAGGAATATTTCTGGTACCCCACTATTACATAATGTCCTAAGATTCCATGTTCCTAGGAACATGTCCCTGTGTTTAATTCTTTGCCATGAACTCCCTGAAGTAGTCCACCCCCGGTGACTATTTATTTATTTATTTAACCTAGTGATGTTATGGCCATGAGGCCTTCTCTTCCACTCACTAAGACAAACATGTTACATTAAAATACAAAAATTACAATAATATTAGATATTAAAAAATTATCTGATTAAACTGAAAGAAAATAATATCTAATAGGGGCCTAATATAATAAAGTTAAATTTAATTAAAATTAAATGTAATTAGAGGATATATACTCAAAGGAAGTAGAACTTGAACCTTCTATAGGCCTAGGCCTAAGTTACATAGAAAATGCATAGAAATTTACAAACTGTAATGAATTAATATATCGCTTATAGGGGGCCTATATAGGCTAATATAAGACATTAGGTAGAAATATTGTTAAATCTTAATACCATTTTTTATTAAATAAAGGGAAAAAATGTTAAAAATATTATCAGTGAGATCTTACTGTTAGTTAAAAAATTAGATTGTTTCTGGAAGAAGGTAAAATTTGACAGTCCCTGACATAGGGTGGAAGAAAATTCCATGTTCTAGCAAGAGAAACTGTAAAATATTGTAACAGGTAGTGTGATGAGGAGCTGATGCGATCGAGTTTCTGAATTATGTGTATCATAGAGCCTAATTAAGCGTTGTGATAAATAATTAGGTAATGATGTGTGTAACATTTTATAGAGAAGAGATTGTGAATGGATTGTTCTACGATCTTGTAGACGAAGCCATGACAATTGTTCCAGGGATGGTGTAACATAATCGAATCTGCGAATACCACAAATAAAACGTGAGCAAGAATTATGAACACGTTGAAGTCTTTGGGTAAGAACAGTATTTTGGTCTTTAAAAAAGAGTATCACAATAATTAAAATGTGGCATAGCAAGTGTTTTCTACTAACATTTAGGCCTACCTTAGAGCAAATTGTAAACATTTTCTTATGCGATTTACTGACCGTATTATTGAGAATATAGTTTTGTAAGTGTGGTTAATTTGTTTATTCCATTTCAGATTTGTTTTACCTCCGGAAAAAATTACTCCAGTGGACGGTTTTAGTTTTACGGCGAATAATCGTCACTCTTTCGAGGAATATTTTTTTTTTTGTCTGGCTTGTCGCCTTCGACCTGCCCAGTATGGGTAACTCTTTCAGGCAGCAATCCTACCGCCGGCATAGCTCTCGGGGTCACATAAGCACGCAAGCCACTCTACCACGACAAGGTAAAGATACCATGGAGGGTTGGCTCCAACTACAGGGTCATCTCATTACTTCCAAATTCTTATCAAATTCTAACAAATATATTAGTATCCAAATTTACTTCCTATATTGACGACGTAATAGGTGACAATCAATGTGGATTAAAAAAACAATTGGTCTAGAGTAGAATCAGATTTTTAGTATAAGACAAATTTAGAAAAGAAAATAGGAATAAAATTGCACTGTGCAACAACTATACGTATTAGGGTTATAACTTTTGGACTTTGTGAAATAAAACATTTCCTGTGCAATGAATAAATGAACTTTTACTTAAAACCATTGAAAAAGGCCTTCATTTCATCGAGCTTAAAGAAAAGGTCACCCCCAAGTATATTTATATATCAATATTTAATATTGATTTGGGGTGACCCAGTGAAATGAAGGCCTTTTTCAATGGTTTTAAGTAAAAGTTCAGTCATTCATTGTACATTAAATATTTTATTTCACAAAAGTCCAAAAAGTTATAGGGCCAACCCTAATACGTATGCTTCAGAAAGGCATACGATTCAATTAATGCGAATATATGAGTTAAAATTTATAGAATTCTTCTGGAGTTCGGAATTCCTAAAAGTTAGTTAGATTTATTCGAATGTGTCTAAATAGCACAAAGAGTAGGGTGCGTGTAGACAGTTTTTCAAATACTTTTACAATGCATAATAGATTAAAGCAAGGAGATGCACTATCTTATCTACTATTCATTTTGTACTAGAGCATTGCCTACAAGTCTTCAGAGGATGAAAAGGCTTACAACTGAATATTATTAATAAGCTGTTAGTTTATACTGATGTAATATTATTAGGGATAGCCAGACGATTCTAAGGGCCAACACGCACACTCCATTGGGCAACACTAAGAAATTGGTGCTGGAAGTAAACATCAATAAAATAAATATATGTCAACACATGGAAATAAATTATAGGCCTATATGGAAATAGATAGCTAATGAAAAATGAGACAAATATTAAAGAAGTGGAATAACGTGCTGAAAGAAATTAAACATAAGCTGAATCTGGAAATGCATTACAGGGACCCTTGTCTCAAATTAACTCAAAAACATTTAACTGAAAATATATAAAACTGTTACCGGTATTCTCCCATATGCGAAACATGGACTCTTACTTTAAGGAAAAAGAAAAAACAATGTATTTGAGAATAAAGTTCTTAGAAAAAATTTTGGACAAAGAGACAGGCGAATGGAGAAGACTAGATAACAGTGAGTTAGGGCTATATGATCTTTAAGTGAAACCAGATGTAATAAAAACGGTTTAAGTTTCATAGCCTGTGATGAGAAGGACATGTGGCACGAATAGGGTATGAAAGAAGAAACATCTTGTAGGAAACACAGAGGGAAAAAATGAGGTGGAAGAATAGCTTCAACCATGATTAGAACTAAGTAGATTATACAGAGGATGATTCGAAAACAGTAGCTCGAGATAGAGATATATTCAAAGCTAATGGTCCGCGGGTCATGAATCTGTGGGTTCGACAGTGCTAATGAGTTGGTTAGTTAATAATGTTTCGTAAATATCAGTAACTAACAAATAACTAACTGTAACTATCTTACACTAACTAACTAAATAACTAACTGCAACTATCTTACACTAACTAACTAAATAACTAACTGCAACTATCTTACCCGTAGGTTCATGACTGCGCGGACATAAGCTCTCCATAAATCCTTATTCTAAGCTAATGTTCTCCAATAATTATCTGTATAATCTACTTCCTCTCAAATCATAGTTAATATTTCTCCCACCTAATTCTTGTTGTCTACCAACTGGACTTTTTTCTCTGGTTTTCCTACAAAAAGCTTCCATGCAGATCTTTCATTTCCCTATTCGCTGCCACATGTCCTGCCCACCACAGTCTACGAAACTTAACTGTTTCTTATTATATCTGGCTTCCTATAAAGACTGTAGGTCACTGTTAGGCCTATGTAGTTTACTGCAATCACCTGTCTTTGCATCTCTGTTTGGCCCAGAAAAATTTCCTAAAGAACTTTATTCTCAAATACTCGTAATCTCCTTTCCCCATGTTTAGCATCCGTATATAATAAGTTATAACTGGTAGAATAACAGCTGGCATAAGAATTTGAGTTTCTCCTTTTAAAGGTTAAATAAAATAAATATAACAAAATGAAATCATAACCTGATGAATTTGTATAGCTTACACAGTTTATGCCTTATGGAGTTTTCCTTGCGATCTTAAAATACTTTTTCCCCTCTTAAAGTAAAGACCATCTATAATAGGTCCTATGTTCTACCTTACATAACTTATATTTCGGATCTTTTGGGAACACCCTGTATTGATAAACCTTTCTCTAGGAACAGAAGAGCATCCTGAAGATGTCTCGCCATTGCGTGGCCACATCTTAGGGGTGCGGCAATCAGAGGCTGCGGGCTTAAGTTAAGGAGCCAAAATAAGCTGGAAACCACATTTTACAATAGCAGTGAGTAATTGTGCGCGCTGAAGCAATTCGGGCTTTGTCTTGTATCCACAGATACACGCCATATAACGCCTCGAGATATTACACAAATTAAAATAATACAAGCACCATTTTGTTTCAGTTTCAAAGCGTCTTTATCATATCCTTCCGATTCAGTTTTTTTTACGCCGCCGTCTAAACACTAGTCCGTCCCCATTTTAGGCGAATCTCCGCAAGAAATAACAGTTGTGAGGTTGTTCTCAGGAAAATATTTTCGAAAAAAAGATTTTACAGATCTTTACCGACCCTACCTAGTAAAACACCACAAATTAGCGGGTTAAAACCTGGGCAGGATCGGTGGATTTTTAGGATGGAAAAATCCGGAAGGAAAACTAAGCCGTGGGTCCCAAGTCTGAAGAATTTCGGACTCATAAAAGACCCTCGAATCTGAATAAAACGACCAAAAATTAAAGTTTCTTCGATTTCTCTTTTGATCTGCCTGTGTAGTCATTTTTATAAGTAATGCCACGAGTGATTTCCAATTTATTTAGAGGATTTGGACTATTTAACCAATAAAATTTAGTTGTTTACTCACAAATTATTATATAAATACAGTTATTTTAATTATGTATATATTTAATGTAAATGGCGATTGTGTTTTGATGAAAACAAATGAGAAATGTTTGGTTTATGATTCTTTTGTGCGTCAATTACAACTTGATCATATTATTTATTGCCAAATATGATCACAATATTGTAAGAATTACACCCTAGTGGAGAAAAAAATGAAACAATCAAACTGTACATTATAACGAACATTATAGGTTATTAATTATTTTTTCGGTATAACAACTTCGTAAAATCATTATTTAAAACCACAATTATTGAACACCACGATTATCAAATGTGTAGTTCGAATAAATCTGTCCATTATTTGATATATCAACGTATTTGTTCGAGAGTCAGTCACTGAAAAATAATGCTCTGACCTGTTCAGAAAATATTAGAAAAGGAGGAGCTTTCTTTAATATGATAAACAGAAGTACACAGATATCGAGGTGAAACACGTCTGTGATTGGTTGGTAAACAAACATTCATTGAAACGTGATTGGTCATTGACTCCCATTTGGGGCATGAGCTTAAATAGTCATCGGAATATGATAGGAATTTGACAGGTGCTATGTTCAAATCTACTGGATCAAAACGTTAACCTCCTACAACAATAGCCTTGGTTTCTAAGTTCCTTGGCTCTGGTCTCAATAGTCACGTGTTTAAACCTGGCCGATGTCGAGATGGACTTTCAGAATGAAAAATCCAATAGATAAGTCCTCCGGGAGGGACTTAGTCCTTGGGCCCCAAGTTTGAAAATGTCGAGCTCGTAAAACAAGCATAAATTGGAGTTCTGTTCAAAGTTTAAATAGGCATTTACAATCAAGTAATTCCTTAGATGCCTCTTTTTGAGGTGATGTGGTAACTACATGTCACTCGATGACATCTCTAGGGAAATAAGTGCAACTAAATTAGCTTTATCATACTTGAGGACCTATGAGCAAAGGGAGAAACCCCCAGCAGAACGTCATCGTCCTTCAGGATCGCTAGATGATTGGGCATAGGCCCTGGCTATCCTATTCTGTAAAAAAAAAATTTAGGTAGGAAAACTAAAATAATCAGATAAAATCGGACGAATATCGTTGACAACTTGGCAAGAACTAATTGATTTATCGATACTTAATTAATGATACAAGCAACATCAGTAAAAAATTGGAAGGAGAATTCAAAATGCCAATAAAACATAATTTGGATTATTGACACACTTAAATCAAGGCTTCTTAGAAGAGAAACAAAATGTAATCTGTATGAAACTCTGGTAAAAACCAGTTTACTGGAACATGGACCTTGTCTAAGACCGATATATCAAGACTGAGTTCATTTGACAAAAATATATTTAAAAAATGGCCAAATATGTGACAAGGTAGAATGATGTATAAGATATAACTCTGAGCTGTGTCAGTTGTATAAGTCTCCTGATGTGATTACATCGATTAAAGTTTCAAGATTGCAAAGCTTAGGGCACGTTACAAAGAATGGTTGAACATGAGATACCCATGAAAATCATTGAACGTAAATTTTAATGAAAAAGGAATGTGGGGAAAACCGTAAGTTCGTTGGATGGGTGGAATTTTGGAGAGTCAGAGGGATGGTAGCTGGTTGCTAGAGACAGAGATGCTTGGAGGAGGATTCTGAGGGAAACCAGGGCTCGAGTGCTGCTGCTAAAGATGATGAAATTAGCTTTATCATAAGTAATGCCACGAGTGATTTCCAATTTATCTAGAGGATTTAGAAATCAAGAGTGGCATTTGTTAGGAGTAATTTAATGTATAAAATTAAGCTATTTACTCACAAATCATTATTTAAATATAGTTATTTTAAAATATTTATATATTTAATGTAAATGGCGATGTTTGAAAACAAACCAGAAATGTGAGATTATGTATATTCACTGCAACTTGGATCATATTATTTAGTGCCAAATAGGATCGCAAAATTGTAAGAATGCACCCTAGTGGAGAAATAATGAAACACGTCTAACAGTATATTATAATCAACATTGTTATTAATTAATTTTTTAGTAAACAACTCAGTAAAATCAAGGAATATGTTCATTATTTGCTACATTCAACATATTTATTGGATAGTCATTCACTGCAAAATAATGCTCTGACCTGTTCAGAATATTAAAAGGAGGAGCTTTCTTGATTTTGGTAAACAGAATTTGATAAATATCGAGGTGAATCAAGACTGTCATTGTTTGTAAAAACAAAATTCATTGAAACGTGATTGGTAACCGACTCCCATTCGGGGCATGAGTTTAATACTCAGGAATATCCCAGTTGGGAACACCTTTGCTCCCACATGGAGATGAACAGGCATAGACTATCCACTACAACCCTAAAAGTGTGAAACAGAAATAGTGAAGCTCTCTGGATAATGTTTGGGTAGTTTATTCCTACAACTCAATGGTATTAATAAGCTGTTAGTTTACACTGACTATTTAACTCATGCCCCAAAGGGAAGTCAATGACCAATCACGTTTCAATGATTTCTGTATTACAACCAATCAGAGACGTGTTTCACGAAATAATTATCAACGTTAGGATTATCATATATTAAGCAAAAGCTCCTCCTTTTTAATATTCTGAACAGGTCTGACCGTTATTTTGCAGTGACTGAGCCTATAACAAATACGGCTACCAGATTGTATATAATAGTGCTTACATGTCAAACATTTGTAGCAATTGATTATACCACCAAAAAAAGAAACCACTGTTTGCACTTTCTTAAATGTATACGACATCAAAAATGAATTAATATACAGATTGATGTGTTTCATTTTTTCTCCACTAGAGAGCATTCTTACAATATTGCGTTCCTTTGGCAATAAAATAGTATGATCTGGTTGCAGTGATAAACAAAAGAAAGCAGTAGTAGAAGTAGCGTAGGCTACCTATCGTTTCTCATTAGTTTTCAAACATCACCGTTTACTTTAAATATAAAAATATTTTTAAATAACTGTAGTTAAATAATGATTTGTGAGTAAACAGCTTTATTTTATTCGTTAAATAGTCCTAACAAATGGCCACTCTTGATTTCCAAATTCTCTAGATAAATTCACTCCTCACTTCGTGAGTCGTGAATTTATCGATAATTTGGAAATCACTCGTGGCATTACTTATGATGATGAAGTACTATTTGGCGATAGCGAGGAGATACTAAAGGACAACACGCACACACTATTGAGTAACAGTTCCAATTTCTTAGTGCTAGAGTTGTGTGTTGCCCCTTTAGTATCTCCTCGCTATTGCTTATAATAGGGACATTATCAGCATAAACCAACAGCTCATTAACTGTTGAGTAACACTAAGAAATTGGGACAGGAAGTAAATATCAATAACATTAAATATATGGTCACACTTAGAAATTCATTATGTAATGGAAATGGTCAGCCAATGACAAATGAGGGAAAATTTTAGGAAGTGGCTGAATTCAAATACCTACAAACAATAATCACAAACAGGAATGAGATGCACAAGGAAATTAAACATAGACTCAATTCTGGAAAAACGTGCTATTATACATTACAGAGACTCTTGATGTCCCAACTCCTTTCAAAAAACGTTAAACATGAAAATATATAAACTATTATTGAACCAGTTATATTATATGGTTCGAAACATGCTCTTACTTTAAGGGAGGAAAGGAGATTACAAGTATTTGAGAATAAAGTTTTTTTTAGGAAAATTTTTGGGTCTAAGAGAGGTGAACAGACAGGTGAATGGAGAATACTACATTACCATGAACTACATGGTCTTTATAGGAAGCCAGATATAATAAGAAAAGTTTCAGTCTCGGAGACTTGCGATGGGCAGGACATGTCGCACGAATGGGGATGAAATACTTACATGGACAATTCTTGTAGGAAAACCAGAGGAAAAACGCCGAGTTGTATAATCGGAAAATTAATCCTTATGTAGTAATAATAATTTGGGGATTCTTTTTATTTAAATTTTAATATCAAAAAATATTTAAATAATTTTAAATTAAATATTATTTATTTTACAATGTTAAATATTATAGATGAATTTGTTAACATTTAATGTGACATGTACCAACTAATTAAGTCACATATATTGTCGTGATAAATAATAGATACAGAATTCACAGACCAAAAGTTTACGACATAAGAAAGATTCAATAATAATGGTCTTAAGTCGGGCCGAAACATCAAAAATATGATTGGGTATCGAGGAATGAAGACGGGCTTATCGTGTCTTCCTCTATGATGTCATTACCAATCAGGACAGGACAACATTATTGTTTGCAACAAAAGAAAAGAAAAATGGTCATAGAGATTTAAGTTAGATCGACGCCATATAATCATCTACAAATATAAATTAAAAAAACTGGTGACATATTAAATTATATTGGTTTAACACTACGTAGAAAACGTAAATACAAACGATATACTCTAAGAAGTAAATATATTTAAAAATATATATCTGATAAAATGATCCGAAACGATATATGTAAGTTTCATCTTTATTGCCATATTTATTTATTTAAATAAATAACTTACATCGAAGTGTTACAAATATTGGCTTCCAACAATTATTATTGTGTAATAAGTTACTTATTGAAGAAGTAAATGTTTTTATTTAATTACAACATTTCTTCACTCGTCATATTGCGATAGTAAACAAATATAGCGCTTCTCACCATGAGATGGTTGATCAGCGACTCCCTGAAGGTATCTACATGCCGGTGCAAAAAAAATAATTAATTATTATATAGAAAAGAACCAGTGAAATTACAGCACAGTTGGTAGACAAGAATGAGGTGGAAAAATAAAATTAACTATTATTTGAGGGTAGTAGATTATACTGGGAATGATTGTAAACATTAGCTCAGGAAAGGGATATATGAGAGCCTTATGTACGTGCGGTCATGAACCTACGGGTTCGATAGTACCAGTGAGTAAGCAATTTATTAACAGAGTGTTTATTAAGTATCTTTAACTTGAAGCTTAAAACTTGGATCTTATTTTCTGAGTAGGCTGACTCTTGTCGGCTTTTCTTTATACAATTTATTATGATGAAGATCGCGTGTTTGCTGCGGGAAGCTGGGAAGTGTGACGTCACTCACTGATAAGGACCTGGTAGCAGGATGAACATATTATAGATTCTGTTATTTATAACAAACCACACATTTCCCATCGTGCCAGGGTCTCATGGAATCTACTTGTTTCAGGTAACGCACTGTGTTCGATTTTTTGAAGGTGAATACGTATTTAAATTTTGCGTCCACAGTGGGAGGCAATTCAGAAAACTGATGATAACAAAATCGGGGAATACCTTGGTGTTGCAGCTACATATCTATCATCTACTTCCAAAATTTAATTACACTGCTCGATATATGAGGGATCAAATAATCGATCGTTGAGTGTGCACTGTGACGCATTGCTCGCGGAGGGGGTGGTTTCGCTGCGTCACATAATTTTCGTTAGTAATAAATTTTGACTCGGAGAAGTTAAGACGTTCGTTTGAGTTTCAATCGTCAGCTCTCATCAAGATCTATCGATTGCGTATACTGTATAAAATATTGGTGTGAAATAGTTACAATGAATATATATGGTGTTAAAGTAAACAAAAATCATCATCAATCATCATCATCACCAGGGATTAGGCAATTGCCCGTTCCGACTTCCATATTGCACAGCCCAACGTCTTCTAGGTCTTCCAACATCACGCCTTCCTCTTGCTTGATAATTTCTGGCTAACAATGGATATCTCCCCTTACTCATTCCATCCATGTGATCAATCCATTTCTGTCTGTAATTCGTGACTTTATCCAATAAAGGCTGTACTTTCAATTCTTCTCTTATATCCTCATTTCTTATTCTATCAAATCTTGTCATCCTTTTACTTGTCTTAGGAACCGCACCTCTGCCGTCTGTATTCTATCCTTCTGTCTTTTCACTGGAGCCCAAGTTTCACATCCATACAATATTGTGGGAACCGCCATAACATTATACATTTTTATCTTGGTTTCTTTCTAATTTTATTTTTGAATTTCTCTGTATTGTTCCACACACCGTCTGAAATTTATTATTTTGGAGTCATATCTCTTTCCACATTGTAGCCAACATCACACAGCCCAAATATTTGAACTAGACACCTGTTCTATACTTTGATTTTCTAAATAATTTTGGTTCTCACTGGATCTCTTCCTCTAAAGCCATGGTCTTCGTTTCCTGACAGAAATCTTTAGATCGTATAATTTACATATTTCATTTAATGCATGCATTGATTCTGTAAGTCGTCTTCATTTTTCTGTATTATGATTACATCGTCAGCAAATAGAGATTATTTATGCACATTTTATTCCATTCTTATTCCTGGATTTACTAAAACTTTCCATTTATTTAAATATCGTCTATAATATATCTATATATATATTATATATAATTAAACAAAGTGGGTGATAAACTACATCCTTGTCGTAATCCAGTATTTGTTTTGATTGCATCTCTGTTCTTTTGAATCCGGTATCTATAATTATATTTGTGTCTTCATATAATGTCTTATTGTTTCAACAGGCACAGCGGATATCCTTTCATTCGTAATATTTCCCATAATTTTTGTCTGTTTACTCGATCGAAGGCCTTATCCAAATCTATAAATCCTATGTGAGTTTCTAAGTTATGTTCTCTTCTCTTTTCTTATGATTGTTTCAGTGTAAAGACATTGTCTATACATGACCTTCCCTTCTGAATCCACTTTGATTTTCACTTATTATTACTTCTGTTCTGTTGTCTCATTATTATTTTATTATTTTCGTATATATCTTGTAGCCAGAATTCATTAAGCTAATCCCTCTGTAATTCTCGCAATTTCTCCGGTCTACTCTTTTGATATATTCTTCACAATTGCTGTTTTCCAAGTGGTTGGAATCCCATAGGTCTGCCAACATATATTAATTAGATGAAGTATTCGTAGTTTACACAATAGGCTATTCCACTATATTTGATTAACTCCATATTTATATTATCTAATCCTGTTGCTTCCTATTCTTAGTGGTTTTCAAAGCCATTTCTAATTCATTTATGTCCATAACAAAAAATAAATAAATCTTCTTCTTCTTCTTCCTTCCAAGTATTAGCCAAGGCCTGTTACGATCCTATAGAAAATTTCCCTATGGGAAATTCTCGTATAAGACTTGAAAGCTAAATAATGCAATGTTGGCCCATACTCGTCAAAAAGCCAAAAAAATATATAGCCTATATAAGCCCTTTACAACCGTAATACATAATACCCTATCTATCCATCCATAGTATTTCTGCCCGAGGCAGGTCCTTTCACTGCAGTCATAGCATTTTATGCTATGCTTTCTGCTTTACTAGTGAATTGTAGAGGTGGTAGCTTCCCGTTGCTTTCCTCACCGGTGAAGGATGATGATGACGATGATGATGATAATAAGAAGGATGATGATGATGATGATGATGACCATATGATTTCGGGGACCGTTTGGGCCTTAAAGTTTTCCTGACATTTGTCTTACAGGTGAGGAAAAACCCCGATAAAAACCTCACCCAGAAAAACTGCCCCGACCGGGGATCGAACCCGGGCTGCGTGACAAGGCAGCACGCTACCTCGAGACCACAGTGGTGGACACATTATATATATATATATATATATATATATATATATCGTATACGGTCGTATATTCTCAAGAGCAATGCAGTGATACCCATAAAACACCATATGACAGAGTGAAGCGGTGCTGGGAACGTAAAAGAATGAAGGCCAATCAACGACGGCGCCAATATATCTGCAACTGGGGCGGCCAGATATACAGTATATAGGCGTATTACGCTCAAAGAAAATATTACCCGTTACGTACACGTATTCACGTTAAACACACGGCTTCAGCCATACACCGATTTTTTATTTTTCATTATTTATCTACATCCACAACGACGTAACAGCCCAATTTTGAGCCTTGGCCTCTCCTTTATTAGGAGTTACTAGACCAGGTTAATTTAATTACTCTTATTTCCGCAAAGATGTCATGAATGATATGCGGTCAACACAACGACCCAATGGAACAACTAGTGGGCAACTAAAATATTATTAGGATGTAGGGAATCGGTTAGAGGCTTCTTTATACAGGATTAGGCCTAAGGATCTTTAACTTGTCTGAAAATATTTAGACTTGGGACCTACGGCTTAAAGTCCCTCTCGGAGGACCTTGAAGTTTACTATCCTGAAAAGAACCCATCGAACCCGGGCAGGATTGAACCGAATATCCTCGGGACCAGAGACAAGGAGCACAACCACTAATCTATAGCGGCCGACCACTATTATTTATATAAGCTTTAAAGTCTACACAAGATTCATTATATTTAAATAATTTGATAATATCCAGAATGATGTGCTGTTTTTTAATTGAATTTGTTACAAATACTTGTATAGGTTAGCCAAATTATTTTAGGAAATTCTTAATGATAATAATAATAATATTAATAATAATATAATAATAATAATTAATAAATAATAATAAATAATAATAATAGGACATGTTGCACGTATACGGAAAGAAAAACGTGCCTGGAAACTTCTTGTAGGAAAGCCAGAAGGAAAACGCCCAGTTGGTAGAGCAAGAATGAGGTGGGAGAACAACATGAACTATGATTTGAGGGAAGTAGCTAATGATTGGAGAGCATTAGCTCAGGATAGGGATGTATGGAGAGCTTATGTCAGCGCGGCCATGAACCTATGGGTTCGATAGTGCCAGTGAGTAAGTAAGTAAGTAAGTAATAATAATAATAATAATAATAATAATGATAATAATAATAATAATTAATACTATTTTTTTTATTTAGGAATATTCCACAATACAGTGTTTCTCCTTCAACCCAAAGTGATTTGTCGCCAGAGGTTCCTGTCTAAAGCAAATTCTTCCCTCAGATCTCTAGCTTCCATATTTCTCTTTACTCCATCCATCCATCCATCGTTCTCTAGGCCTGCCTCTTCCACTTCTTCCATTACTTTTCCAATTAAGGATCTACAATAATAATAATAATAATAATAATAATAATAATAAATAACAATAAGAATAATAAACTAATAATAATAACAACAACAATAAGAATAATAAACTAATAATAATATTAACAATAATATAATAATAATGATAATAATAATTTACCCAAGTATATAGCTTTTGTTGATTATACTAAAGCATTTGATAGTATAAGTAGAAATAAATTATGGTACATACTAGAAATGAAAGGAATACCTCCACACCTTATAAGAGTCATTCAGAGTTTATATATAGAAACAACTTTTAAAATAGACTGCGGAGATAAAATTAGTAGACAAAACATAGAAATAAACCAGGGAGTAAGACAAGGGTGTCCATTGTCACCAGTATTATTTAATTTATACTTGGACCATGTCATAAATGTATGGCAAGAACAAATTAATATAAATAGTGTATTGACAACTCTGCTTTTTGCAGATGACCAAGTAATAATGACAGCATCAGAAAATGCTCTGCAACAATTCCTTTATACATTAAATAATACTTACTTACTTACTTATTTACTTACTCACTGGCACTATCGAACCCGTAGGTTCATGGCCGCGCGGACATAAGCTCTCCATATGTCCCTATCCTGAGCTAATGCTTTCCAATCATTCCCTGTATAATCTACTACCCTCAAATCATAGTTAATGTTGTTCTCCCACCTTATTCTTGGTCTACCAACTGGGCGTTTTCCCTCTGGCTTTCCTGCAAGAAGCTTCCATGCACGTCTTTCATTCCCCATACGTGCAACATGTCCTGCCCATCGCAGTCTACGAGACTTAACTGTTCTTATTATATATGGCTTCCTATAAAGACCATGTAGTTAATTGTTATGTAGTCTTCTCCATTCACCTGTCTGTTCATCTCTCTTTGGACCAAACATTTTCCTAAGAACTTTCTTCTCAAATACTCGTAATCTCCTTTCCTCCCTTAAAGTAAGAGTCCATGTTTCGCACCCATATAATATAACTGGTAGAATAATAGTTTTATATATTTTCAGCTTAACGTTCTTTGAAAGGAGTTGGGACATCCAAAGTCTCTGCAATGCATAATAGCATGCATTTCCAGAATTGAGCCTATGTTTAATTTCTTTGTGCGTCTCATTCCTATTTGTGATTAGGCCTATTGTTCCTAGATGTTTGAATTCAGCCACTTCCTCAAAATTTCCCTCATTTGTCATTAGCTGTCCATTTCCATTATATACTGAATTTCTACTTGTGACCATATATTTAATCTTACTGATATTTACTTCCAGTCCCAATTTCTTAGTGTTACTCAATAGTGTGTGCATGTTGGCCTTTAGTATCTCCTCGCTATCGGCCAGTAGTACTACATCATCAGCATAAACTAACAGCTTATTAATACCATTGAGTTGTAAGCCTTCCTCATTCTCTAAAGATTTAATGGCATGCTCTAGTACAAATTAAATAGTAGAGGAGATAGTGCATCTCCTTGCTTCAAACCATTCTGGATTTCAAAAGTGTCTGAAAACTGTTTGCCTGCACGCACCCCTACTCTTTGAGCCATTTAGACACATTCGTATAAGTCTAACTAACTTTTTAGGAATTCCGAACTCCAGCAGGATACTATATAACTTCTCCCTCTTAATTGAATCATATGCTTTTTTGAAGTCTACATATAGTTGATGTACAGTACCATTATATTCCCATTTCTTTTTTAAAATCTGTCTTATACATTAAATAATATCTCTCTAAAATAAAATTTAAGAATATCTACCGCCATAAAACAAAAAGATTAGACTATGAAAGGAAAATGTGCAATAAGAACAACAAATTGTGATAAACAATGTAATTTGAGACAAAGATCCGAATTTTAATTATTTGGGTTGTCATTTAGGCAATGACAGAAATTTGGATAAACACACTAAAATACAACGATTCAATTATCTATGTGGCGCAATTAAACGCACTTTATTGAATAAGACTAGAAAAGAAACTATTTTGAAGTTTTACAAAGTATTGTCAGTTCCATCTCTTATATATGGATGTGAAACCTGGACATTAACAAAGGCAGATAGTAAACAAATAGAGGCTGCTGAAATGAAGATGTTCAGAGCAATATCAGGATACCAAAGGACCGATAAGGAAAAACGAAGATATAAGAACAGAACTTAATATATTTAATCCCTGTGAAAGAATAACATATTACCAAAATGCTTATCTTCAGCACGTATTACGAATGAATGAACAGCGCATACCAAGAAGAATGTATAATTATAAACCAAAAGGGAGAAGAACGTTGGGAAGACCATTGAAGAGATGAAAGGACCAATTCGACCTATAATGAGATCGGAAGGCAGGCCATTGGGCCTAATCCTTTGTTGTTGATGATGATGATTAATGTTTCATTTAGAAATATTCCACAATACAGTGTTTCTTCTTCAACCCAAAGTGATTTGTCGTCAGAGGTTCCTGTATAAAGCAACTTCTTCCCTCAAATCTCTAGCATCCATACTTCTCTTTACTCCATCCATCCGTCGTTCTAAAGGCCTGCCTCTTCCACTTCTTTCATTACCTTTCCAATTAAGAATCTATAATAATAATAATAATAATAATAATAATAATAATAATAATAATAATAATAATAATAGTATAATAATAATACTGATGATTATAATGATAATGATGATACTGATGATAATAATGATTATGATGATGATAATGACAATACCAATGGCAACAAAGACAATAACAACAATAATAATAACAACAATAACAACAACAATGATGAAGGACTAATAATAATGATAGTGATAATTATAATTATAATGATAACAATAAAAATAATTATCATTTTTATTAATTCTTTTTATTTAGGAATATTCCACATTATTGTATTTCACCATCAACCCAAAGTGATTTGTCGCCAGAGTTCCTGTCTAAAGTATCTTCTTCCCTCAAATCTCTAGCTTCCATACTTCCCTTCACTCCATCCATCCATCGCTTTCTAGGCCTGCCTCTTCCACTTCTACCATTAGCTTTCCAATTAAGGATCTACAGTAATAATAATAATAATAATAATAATAATAATAATAATAATAATAGTGATAATGATAATAATGATGATACTGCATAACAGTGAATTACATGGTCTTTATAGGAATTCAGATATAATGAGAACAGTTAAATCTCGTAAACTGCGATGGGCAGGACATGTGGCACGAATGGGAAGTGAAAGACGTGCATGGAAGCTTCTTGTAGGAAAACCAGAGGGAAAACGCCCAATTGGTAGACCAAGAATGAGGTGGGAGAATAACATTAACTATGATTTGAGGGAAGTAGATTTTACAGGGGATGAATGGAAAACATTTGCTCAACATAGGGATATATGAAGAGCTTATATCCGCGCGGCCATGAACCTACGGGTTAGTTAATGATGATGCTTATGATAATAATGATAATGATTTTAATGATGATAATGACAATGATAATGACAACAATAATAATAGACTCATAATAACAATTATGTTTTATTTATTCAGGCAGAGTTAAATCCTTCTCTTCCACCTTATTGAGATTGTTCTCATGAAAACGGTTTAAAATTTTTTAAAATATTTTTTATTCAATATCCCAGGTTGTCATTTCGACATTTCTGGTGTTCTCTTCTCGCATAGGCTTAATTGTAACCCACTTCTGAAGTTGGATTCCCTAGTAGGCGGAGTTTACGTTACCCTGATGATATGATGGATAATAAATTGTACTGAAGCGCCAGGAGAGTTCTTAACCTAAACTTAACCTAAATTTCAGAACATGGGCAATCACATGAATAACTCCCTTTAATGAAAAAAATCCTATGGTTTGAACGGGAAACGAACCTGGGACTTCATGAACAGTAGTCAGAAACGTTGACCACTAGCCCATGAGGCTGGTCATTAATCCGATGATTAGCAGCGTCGTCCGCGGTGGTCTAGTGGTTTTGTTCCTTGCCTTCAGTTCCGAGAGTCGTGCTCAAACTCAGTTCGGAGTTGACGGGTATTTAAGGATAAAAACACCCAAAACACAAGTCCTCCGGGAGGGAGTTTAAGTCGTGGGTTCCGAGTCTTATAAAAGGACGCAAGCCTGAATCAAAAAATACCTCTGCACAAGATTTAACCGACATTCACCCATCCAAGTAGTCTAATAGGCTACCTTAGTCGCCTACTAGATCTCTCATTAAGGGCCGGTTTCACCAACATCGGTGAAATTTAACCTTCACGACGAGTTACATAACCGGGTGAAAAATAACTAAGCGTGTTTGCGTTTCACCACGCCATATAACACCGACGTAAACAAACGGGCGGTTTACCGTTAAAATTATTTTGAATCGTATATTTCTCATACCTCATATTCAAGCGGAACAAATTTGTAGGAGGGGAAAGAAATGCTATTGGTTGTTACTTATCGCGTTACCATAGAAACCTAAATAAACACATTGAACCAACACAAACACGTTCCACAGATCACGTATATTAGTACACGTGGAAAATTTGCCAGAAATAAAGAACATGTCCAACGAAAGATTTTCAAAACTATAATAGAATTAATATAGAAACGTTGAAACTATAGGAAATAAGAAAACTATCCATAAAACATGCGTAACGACGAAAAATATTTTTTCTTGATTAGGCCTGTTTTTAAATTAACCTAATGATTGATTTAAAAACACTTTTACATTAATATAATATGGTAGTGTATCATCATCATCATCATCATCATTGGAATGCTTTAGTATATTTGGGTTATGTAAAAGTTTTCATGGAACAAGCCATTTTAATGGTATAAGAAGAGCAATTATTTTGGTTGGGACCATGTATTACAGTGTTTACAAAGTATCTAATCCATCTCCTGAAAATGTTGCTGCTGTAAACTCTCATTCTTGGAAGAATTATTTAATAACATGCAAAATGATTATGATAATGCAAGCCATGTTATATATATAAGGTGATTTGGAGCCATTAAGCAACAAATCTGATGAGAGGTCCTTAAAAAAAATTCCAACATTTCTCCCTCTCAATGCATAGAATTGCTAGATTACAAACCTTTGTGCTTCATGGTTATTCAGGTGTAATCATAATATAGGAACGTCCTGTCTGCGGATGAACTTGTGATGGAACAGATTAGTTTAATTTGTAAAACTTGGAGTATCCTTCCTTTGGCCAGCAACCAATCGAAGGGACTATTATTATGCTTTCAAGTCTTATACGAGAATTTCCCTCAAACGCTGGAGGGAAAATTTTCTATAGGATCGTAACAGGCCTTGGCCTAATACTTGGAAGGAAGAAGAAGAAGAAGAAACTTGGAGTAGATCTTGGGAAGCTCAATTTTTTTGGTTGTTCCTGGACCTATTATAAGAACAGTGAGAGTTTTCTTTTTGTCTTACATATATTCATTATTTTCATTGTTGCACTTTGGAATACTGCAACCCAGTCTTAACGAATTTCACTAAAAATGTTTGACTTTATCAGACCCATACCCTTGTCACATTCTAGGTATGTAGGTCCACTTATTGGGAATGTGACAAGAACTGACTGCAAATGTGTCTCTCATGAACAATGTAGTGTAAATATCTAAAGAGCATGTAATTTTTATTTGCCCTCCTGCAGATTCACAGAATATATTTAACTACTAGATTTTTGGGTTAAGGATGTTTGTAATATACTGATTAATAAGAAATGAAGTTACCTTATTGGCTCCTTTCCTACCATGAGTTTCAGAATAAATATAGAAAATGACCTTGTTATCAAACAACTTTTGAATGTTGAAAGAAAAGTAGCTAAATCGTTGCTTGTAATATATGATGTTTGGACAGGGGAGATTTTTCTGAAAATCCATGGAAATAAATTTAGTACTTCTCTTCCATGCTTCCCTCTGGCCGTTATAAATAATCTCAGTTCTTGCTATGTGAACCTTGTTTTCAGTTTCAAGATACATTACCTTCTTCTCTATCTCCAGCCTCATCTCTTCATTTGCAATGGTACTTAACTGAACAGGAGCGACTTCTTATTAGCAGTAAATTCATCACAGATACTATACGAATCGTTTCTGGGGTATCCAAATTAAATGTTGAACTGTGTTATGAAAATGGTTTAATACATTTCAGAAGATATAAAGTTTTCAGAATAATTGTCTTTATACATGTTATACGTTGTTAAAAATACACAGTTCCCCAGGTAAATACAACTTCTGTTTTCTTTATGCTATAATGGCTTTCAGGACCCTTAAATGATGTGTGTTCCATAACCAGTTTTGGACAATTTGGTCTGCCTGTTGGTGTGTTTGCCTTACATATCCTTGCCTATCTCTGCATTAGTATTTATAGATTTTCGGATATTTTCAATTCTCTATTTTGAAATGGCATTTATAAACCTGAAAACTTTTTACATATATCTTTATTTCATTTGCATAATTTTCATCTGAAATTCTTACCTTGTATCTGAAACTTTACTACGAAGGAGAGCATCATCTTCATTTATTTTGGCCTCCTCTGTTTAATATTGTGGGACCAAACATATATATAAAGTTAATAGTGAGTGGAGAACATATTTTTAATAACTCACCTCATACAATTTCAAATTTATTTGATTAAGACCATTGGTTTTGAATGAATTTTTCATTCATCTTCAGTTTATTTTCAGTTGTTGATTTCACCAATTCTCTAATTCTGCCATATTTGGTTGGCATTATACATTTTTTTCTATAGGAATATCAAAATTCATTGATCGATATTTATTCTTTTGAATGAATATCTTCTCCCAAACTGTTCATTCTAATGGTTTATCCAATTGTTTCAAATTGTGAAATTGAAAAATCAGCAATTGCTGCACATAGTTTATTAGAACATCATAAAATTAATAGAGATGCAAAACTTTTGAAACAATTGGATAAACTATTAGAATTAACAGTTTGGGAGAAGATATTCATTCAAAAGAATAAATATTGATCAATGAATTTTGATATTCCTATAGAAAAAAATTTATTTCAAAATTTATAAAGCCAACCAAAAGATGGCAGCGTTAGAGGTAACCATGGTGAAATCAACAAACATAGAATTCAACAGTTGGTGTCATGAAAATAAACTGAAGATGAATGAAAAATTCATTCGAAACCAATGGACTTAAATCAAATAAATTTGAAATTGTATGACGTGAGTTATTAAAAATATGTTCTCCACTCACTATTAATGATATAACCTCATAATGTTTACTTCCCAACATTAATTTTAATATATATAAAGATTGTGCCTCTAACATTGTAAATTTTGAATTTGTTGATTCATTTATTTTGCTGATTTACATCAATACGTTTTAAATATTTTAACCTACAATTACAGGAGTCTCCAGTTTCATGAATCTGAGCTCTCAATTTTTGTTAGTATCTTTCATCCTGCCAAAAACTCTTCCTCTTCTTACAGCTTTCATAAGATACACAGTTATTGATCATACTCATTCATTTTGAATGTATGTGATTCCAGTTTTCACTTTTCTCGCACAATATTACTAGTAAAACAACATATGAAGCAATACAATGAAAAAATAGTGTACATGTAATTCTCCTCCCAAATAAGACCAATATTGAATAAATCCAGTTCTATTACTCTACACCTGCACTGCAACAGTTAGATTAAAATGACTTGCTTTCCTTTTCCCCTGTTCACTATAGACTTACCTTTTTTTTCACTATCAAATGGGCCTTGGGTTCGATCCCCGGTCGGGACAGTTTTTCTGGGTTTTTCCTCACCTGTAAGACCCAAACGGTCCCCGAAATCATATGGCCATCGAAATCATTGTATTCATATTCATCTTAGATTAAGCTTGGGATTAGGGACTCTCCTGGTGCACCACTATCATCATCCATCATATCATCGGGGCAATGTAACCCTGGCTTCCAGGCGCCCCAACCTCAGAAGTGGGTTACAAGTATGCCATGCCAGGAGGGAACACCAGGAATGTCGAAGGGCAACCTGGGGCATTTGCAAAAAAAAATCTCAGTGACTAGCCTTACTTTTGCTCCATAATTTAGCCCATATAAAATTCACTGCTCAAGCTATATGAATGTGCCCTTAACTGATTTTTTTTTATCACATTTACTGACTTACCTCTCTTTTTCCCTATAGTCTTCAATTCCATCACTGCATTTCCTCAAGAAAAGATAGTCTCCAACGTAACATACAGGAATATTAATTAAATTATTTGGAGTCAATATTAATGTTGATTATCTTGAACATGTTTCGCTTATATCATAATCATTGATATGCTATAATCGAAACATGTTCAAGAACAAATCAACATTAATATTGAGTTAAGATGAACAGACTCCAAATAATTTAATTAAAAGAACCTCAAAATATTACTTCCTAAAATAAAACATTAAATACAGGAATATGTTTGAAAATGACTTGAAAACACTAGTGGGTAACACATAGAAGTAATTATTTTGAAATTATATTTTATTTAATATTTTTCAAAATTATACAATAATTCATATAAATAAACTCTTATTATTTACTGCTTCAAATATCTTATAGTTTCTATCAGATACAACAAACTGCAAAACAATAAGACTGAGGAACATGTACACTGGTGTCCAAAAGTTTAGGATAATTTGTAAAACGGAAAATCAAAATGCTTAAAGAGGAGCAAGGAGTAAAAATTATTTATCAAAACGTTTCTCAGTACATTTAGTTTAGTTTACATACTAAATTATAATATCTCTTCAACAATGAAAAAATTAATAGCAATTATAAATGAAAATTGCATTGTTGCAGTTAAGCCCTGTTCCATAAATCTTCATTTTTAAAGAGAGTTATGATATAATCAGATGTAGTGTAAGAACAGATTGCAGTAAAATGGCACAAAGACAACATCTGGACCCTATGCTTCGGGGTAGAATTATTGGGCGGCTAGAAACAGGACAGACACAAACTGAGGTCTCCATAGCACTTAATGTGCCACAAAATGTTATATCTAGGTTATGGCGACGGTTCCAAGAGACCGGAGACGTTAGGCGAAGACCAGTGGGAGGTCGTCCAAGAGTTACAAATCCTCAGCAGGATCGATATCTTGCGTTAACTGCAAGAAGAAACCGAACAATGTCTGCCAGACAACTGAGTTCAGAACTTGCGGCCGCCTCAGGTATCAGAGTATCCAGACAAACTGTCTATAGAAGACTCAGAGCTGCTGGTCTGTATGCTAGACGGCCTGTAGTGTGCGTCCCACTCACCCTTGATAACAAGAGAGCACGTTTACGGTGGAGTCAGGAACATCGCGACTGGACTCTAAATCAGTGGAGCAGCGTGCTATTTACAGACGAGTCCAGATTCAGCTTGAACTGTGATTCGCATCGCGTGACTATCTGGAGGGAGCAAGGAACTCGTTACAACCCCATGAACATCGTGGAAAGACATCCATTTGGTGGCGGTGGTCTCCTGGTATGGGGAGGTATAATGATGAATGCACGCACAGAGCTTCACATCTTCGCAGGTGGCACTGTTAATGCTCAGCGGTATAGAGAAGAGATCCTGGAACCTCATGTAAGACTTTTCAGGGGAGCTGTGGGTCCAGAATTCATATTCATGGATGACAATGCCCGACCTCACAGGTCACAACTGGTGGATGAGTTTCTTCAGGAGGAAGATATCCAGCGTATGGAGTGGCCAGCGAGGTCTCCGGATATGAATCCTATAGAGCATGCATGGGATGCCTTAGGGAGACAAATTGCATCTCGTCAGCCTCCTCCGAGGACACTTCAAGACCTTCACATTGCTCTTCATGAGGAGTGGAATTTGCTGAGCATCGAACTCCTGAACAACCTCATCACTAGCATGCCACGTCGATGTGAGTCTTGTGTAGCTGTCAGGGGTAATCACACCCCATACTAATCATTTGAACCATTGTTGTTCAACTTTTATGTTCGAATTCTGAAATGCAGTTTTCGTTTGTTGTGAAAATGACAAGTGAATGACGTATTCATGCCATTGTTTCTTTCGTGCCATGTTTCTAATTATCTGTGACATACCTTACCAAATTTTGTATTATTCTGACAAATGCTTTATAATAAGTCGGCAAATGAACTAATTATCCTTAACTTTTGGACACCAGTAATGGCATGAATACGTCATTCACTTGTCATTTTCAAATATTTGACGCTAGTTTAAGTGCAGTTTTTCCCTGTATGCTTAGTAACTTGCATTTCTTACAATTTGTAACTTCTGTGTATCATAGATTTGCACATGCTGATATATCAAATGTTATCATTGATCTGCAGTTACTTCATGAATTATTTTTAGTGCTACAGGTGTTTAGTCTACAATATTAAGACTCGTCAAAACATATTATTTAAAGAAAAGTAGTATCACAGAATTAGAATAATAAAATCAAATAATAGAGAAACTGCTGCATTACATATAATGACTGTTCTGTTCTGGAACATGTTTTCAGAGAAATACTTGATCTTACAATTAATGACAATATATGTTAGGCCACTATACAATTTTAGCATAATTCCCCACTGCTCTAACGTTAAATAACAGGAAAATTGTCTTGAATGTCAGATATATTACCGGTACTGATTATCTACAAGGCATTTAAGATTAACACATTTTTGGAAATTATCTCTAGAAATATTTGTATTTAGACCTAGGATCTCATTACTTGTTCTATATTGTAGGTATATACATACTAGATTTAAATTACGGTACTTGCTAACAATTTCAACAAAAATAGGCCTACTGTATTTAATATCCCAAAATATTAAGAATGTCAAATAAAACCAAATATTTTATAAAATATATTTCTGTAATTGGTAATTAAATATATAGTTAAAAAATAGTCCATAAATAATAAACATAACCTCACATTATTTTGTAATGATACTAACTTGCTTTTAAATATGTATTCATGAGTGAATAAAATTAGTAATTCATTGTGTAAAGTACTGGTATTATACATGAATAAAATAATTTTCATTCCTACAAGCAGCCATGGAGAAGATCAGGAAATGGGCACTAGAAAATTCAATGGTAATAAATAGCTCAAAGACCAAAGCTATGAAATTTAGGAGAGGAGGAAGACTATCCAAGAGAGATCACCTCACATGCGACGGGTCAACTCTAGAATTCGTTAGCAGCTTCAAATACCTAGGAATAACATTACAGACCACCGGAACAGTATTCTCGATGCATATACAAGAGCGTGCTACAGCTGCCACAAAAGCCATTTATGACATTCCAAAGTTACGAAACCTATCCCTACCAACGGCAATAGCATTATTCAACATCAAAGTTATGCCGGTTGCCACTTATGGAATCCAGCTAATATGGACATATCTCACAGCCAAAAATTTCATGAAACTTGAAAGCATAAAAGCGAGATTCCTAAAACGGGCTCTTTCAATTTCAAAATTCACAAGACATAGCTATGCCTACATAATAGCAAAGGAGTCTTACTTCATAGAAGATATCCGAAAACACTTCGATCTACCAGAAACGCAGGCATACAAAACAGCAATCGAGGAGAGACAGAGAGCCAAAGCCAGAGAGATTCCGATCGAAATCACGGAAACGGAAGCATTAAACACAGACGAATGGAAAGGACCAAATTTTCGACTTCGCCACTTATACACACGCTTCGCCGCTCACGGCTTCCATGGGAAAATATGTCATAAACAAAGTTACCATGAACCCGAGGAGGCCTGCATCTGTAAACTCTGTAGCAAACCGTGCCCAAAGTATCACTTAGTGAAGTGCGAAAACAGAACCAAAACAATTCACGAATTAGTAGCAAAATGGTAAAAACATGTATGTAATATTAGTGTACACATTGTGTTTAATAAATATATATTAAAATAATTTTCATTAACGAATTAAACTTACTTGTATTTATGCCTGACTTGTTTTATATAATAGGACAGTATTCATACTAGATTTATATTATTTGCTAACCATTTTAACAAAAATAGGCCGACTGTATTTAAGAACTCAAAATATTATGAATATCAAATAAAACTCAAATACTTTCTAAAATATATTCTGTAATCAGTAATTAAATATATTGTTAAAAAATAGTCAAATAATAAACATGACCTCACATTATTTTGTACCGATACTAACTTGGTTTTAAATATATAAGCATGAGTGAATAAAATTAGTAATTCATTGTGTAAAGTACTGGTATTATACATCAATAAAGTCAATTTCAATAATGAAATAAACTTACCTCTCGATGATCCAAATGTGCAGTAGCCTATCAGGTAGACAGGCCTGGTATCTTCGAAAGTCTGCGATATCACTGTAATCGTAATTTTCAAACTATTCACACAGTTCTTCTACCCAACTAGAGTATTTTTCAATTCAATTGGCCTTCAAAATAATAATTAAAACCATATTCACGTTCAATGTTAAAAATGTCCAGTCTTTCACACGCCATTTTAATATAGGAATCACCCTCCGTTAATATCACCCTCTGATTCTACCGACCAAATTCGTGCGGTTACGGTTTACTAACGAAATACGACGAAATAACTCCCGGTGAAAAGTTACTGTTGTTGGTGAAACGCAAATTGTAGTGAAGCTGGGAAACGCTCCGTTTAATTCACCGGTAACACGGTTACCTGTGTTGGTGAAACCGGCCCTAAGGGGATGAGCTAACCACAAGTCACATGTTTGTTAAAAACTTCCTCTAGGGAGCAACATGTCCCCAATCACGACGATCTGATATATAGGCCTACATACATGGGCCTACACACACACACACACACAAACACACACAAACATACACATATATTTATTTACTTTATTTATTTTTTTATTTACCTGATGGAGTTAAGACAGTAAGATCTTCTCTTCCACTTCACCAGAGTTAAATTATACATACAATAAGAATTATGATTGATACATAATATACAGGATGTATCAAAAAAGAATTCCAAAGAAGATCCTTAATTCGAAAGCTAATGGAAGAAGTAGAAGAGGCAGGTCTAGAGAACGATAGATGCATGGAGTGAAGAGAAGTATCAAAGCTAGAGATTTGAGTAAAGATGTTTTAGACAGGAACATCTGGCGACAAATCACTTTGGGTTGATAGAGTAACACTGTATTGTGGAATATTCCTAAATAAAATAAAATTATTATTATTATTATTATTATTATTATTATTATTATTATTATTATTATTATTATTATTATTATCATTATATTGAATGACGTCAGAAATAAAATATCTCAACTTTTATTATTTAGAAATGAAGGAAATTAATTGTTGGAAAAGAAACAAAACACGACACATGATCAGAATTACCTTTGAATGAATTCAGCAGTCACGGATTTCAGTTGAAACACGCGAAATGTGAGGGTAGAAGTAATGCATGACGGGAATAAAATTTTGTGTAAATTATTTTAGTGTCGTGAGTAAGACAAGTAGCTGCTAAAAACCTGGTAATTACACTTATTAAAATTGTCCAACAAACACAGCTAATTATTAAATTGTTATAAGTTACGGCCGTAATTTGAGACAGAAATTGTTATCTTTGGGACATTTTCTTAATAATTTTAATCCATTAAGACAAACACTTTTTTCTTTCTCTCGAGTATTTGAGTTTTATCTGACTGAAAATCAAAACTTATTCCTTTGAGTTCTTGGAAATTTACATTTTTGTCACGGAATTTCAACTTGAAAAGACCTCGAGTGTGAACTGTGAAAGAATATTATATACGGCCTGAATATCGCCCACGTAATTTAATAGGTATAAGAGTTTTCACGTCTAGAAAATAGCATAGCTCTTAAGGATCAATTCTTTCTAGTAAACGTGTCCTTTTATGTGAGATTGATTCATTAGTTAATTAATTTGAAGTAAATAATTTAGTTAAACACTTTAACCTACAACTTTGCCAAAAAGGTGGGTGCCCGATTTATAAAAACATATCATTATATAACGAATAATTATCACACATATTTAATAAAGTTAGGGGTGAACTCAATTACCGGAACTTAATTGGGTTTCGAGCGCATCCTTCGCTCGTTAAGACGGGAAAACCTATATTTTGTGTGTTACTGAGCAAGTGTAATTAGGTAGTTTGAGGATTATCTCCGGTTGACAATACATTGGTAATGTATTTTGTGCTACAAAGGGACTGTTCGAATTATTATTCCTATTGTACTCAATAAGGCTCTTGATGGAAAAACCATGAGTTAGGCCGGGCTTTTAACCTGACTAATAACTCTATGATGTGTGTAATTTATTAAACTTCATACAAAAATATTATGCGGCTCGAATTATCAATTTATTTATATTTTCATTGTACTGTAAATGATTCCATGATTATTTTGAGTATAAACTAGGTATTCTTAGGATTATTATTACTCTTTCATGTTATAAGCCTTATATTGCATTATGACAAATTCCTTTTTATTGTGCTACTACAGTCATTGAGTTCTGAGACTTTACGCCTGGAGAATAGGCACCCACAAGAATTTGGATGTCTCACAAGATACCGATAACTCGGCGTGCATTTAAACAGAACCACATAGTCGCCGTTGGCCGTTATGCGCGTTTGCCAACGATGGTATAGCTGCTGGAAGCATCGCTGAAAGATGTTGGCAGGAAGGTCCCGTATGGCTTCCCTTGTGGCTGCCATGACCTCTTCGGAAGAATGAAATCTATGCCCACGTAGCATTGCTTTCATGAGAGGAAAGAGAAAAAAATCGCATGGTGCGAGATCATGTGAGTATGGAGGGTGTGACAAGACTGTCACCTGTTGCCTTGCAAGTTCCTCTCAGACATGGACAGAATAATGTGCAGGGGCTTGGTCGTGTAGCAACAGCCAATTCTTTGTTCGCCAAACCTCAGATCGCTTACGCGAATTGAATCTTGTAAACGGGTTTTGTTTACAGTTGCACCTTCTGGGATGAATTCCATGTGAACAATTCCATTTGAATCAAGAAACAGTTCAAGTATCACCTTGCCTTTTGACCTGTCTTGTCGCGGTTATTTTCTGTCGTAGTGATAATAGCGTTTTCCGAGTGGCGGATTGTCGTTTCAGTTGCGGATCGTAAAGGAAATACCATGTTTCGTCTCCAGTTATTATCCGGTTGAGAAACGTCGGATCATCGTCAGCATCACTGATGAGGTCACCACAAATCGTCATGCGATCTTCACGTTGAACTTGCGACAGGATTTGTGACACACTGTGCTGGGTAACATGAGACATGTTCAGGTTAAGAGACAGAATTCTGTAGCAAGTGCCATGGCTGACCCCTATTGCTGCTGCGAAATCGTCTACTGATTGGGAGCGGTTAGCACGTACCAACGTTACAACTTTTTCGATCGTGCGTTCAATTCGAATTGTTTGTGGCCGACCAGTACGCACATCATCTTCAAAACTGTATCTTTCTTGCAAAAAACTTCGGTGCCACCTAAACACAACACTGCGACTCAATGCGTCCTCACCGTAAACATGCTGCATTATTTGAAACTTTTCGAACCGGTTTTGCCTAATTTCTGGCAGAACTTGATGTTTGCCCGTTGCTCAAACTGTGAAATCTGGAGTTCCGACGTGCGCATTCAAATCACCGTCACTACAAAGACCGCAGTTCTGCTTGCAATGTATGCATTCAAATTTCTCTTGCTGGGATGAGAGACTAACTGACAAGGTACCATGTCACGGCGCCACCTATGCTCTATAGTGCACCAAAGCGCCACTATGCGCTCCGTCTCAAAACTTAATGACTGTGCCACGTATTAGATACTGGGGAACGACGTCTAGGCATAATATCGGTACAAAATGTAGATCATAGCTTGATAGGATTAGTCAACTTAAATATAAATAGGAACCATATTTTGTTAGGAATAAAAATGAAGAATGCTCTAATTTAATCCTTAATTTCACAATGTATCTTACAAGAAACATTTATTTCATTAATTTATTAAACAATAAAAAAACAAATTATTATAAATTACTTAAGATTGTGTCAAATTACGTTAAAAATACTGTAATAACCTAATTTTACACGATTTTGTTTTCTTTGCGGTCTAAAACATTTGAATAACGGACACAAGAAAATATTGTTTCTCCATTTTAAGGAAACGAAAATAGAAATAATAACTTCACACCTTAGAACTAGTAAAGAACATTATAAAATCTTAGCCAGGAATATCAACACACATACAAATTATAGAGGTGTTTTAATATTGCTAAACCAAGGCATGTAGTACTGCAGAAAATTGTAGTGGAGCATGCTGTTATATGAAAACCTTATAAATAATATATATATATATATATATATATACTTATATATATATATATATCTTAGTTGCCTACTAGATATCTCATTGGGTCGGTATGTGGATCGCATATCCATCATGACAACTTTAGGGAAATAAGTATAACTAAATTAAATTTGTCTAGTAACTCCAAACAAAGGAGAGGCAAAGGTCCAAATTGTACATGTAGATATATCTGTCTGTCAATACGTATTATCCAATTCTAATATTATTGTGTTTTCTTTCTTTTTTTTCTTTTTACGTTATATTATTACCACACATTATTTTATTATAACATTTTAACATATTGTAACAATAAAATAATGTTTGATAATAATATAACGTAAAAAACAAAAAAAGAAAGAAAGAAAACACAATAATATTACAATTAGATAATACGTATTGACAGATATATATATCTATATCTACAATGACGTAACAGCTCAATATTGGACTTTAGCCTCTCCTTTGTTTGGAGTTACTAGACAAATTTAATTTAGTTGTACTTATTTCCTTATGCGAACCACATGAGACGTCTAGTAGGCAACTAAGATGTAGAATGCAGACTTTCACGATCGGTAGTCATGTGGTGGTCCGTAACTGGTGTTTCTTCCAGACGTTTCTCCCTCGACTACGGAGAGCATCTTGAGTTACGAGTTCTTCTTGCTGGTGTTCCGTGGTAGGAAGCTCAGCTATGTTATTATACATCTCCTAGAGATACTAACCACTGAAGATATCCTCCGTAGTCGAGGGAGAAACATCTGGGAGTAGCACCAGTGATGGATCACGGCTTTACAGTCGGGAATCTTCAGTCAATATCTGGTCTTGAGAATGACAGCTTGGGCTGTAGAAACTTGTTGACCATTTTAAAACATTAATTGGTGAAATGGGCATATTGACTACATATATATTCCTAATACCAGGCAAGTAAAATATTACTAGGATGAAGAAGGTCCTCCCCGAAGAGCTGTCAACTTGATGTGGTGGGAGGCTTAGTACCCGATGAGCCTATAGAAGAAGACTGGCTTAGGGTAAGATATGAGGTAACTAAGAATAGCTGAGAACGAGAGATTGGCGTCTGTACCCATATTGGGCGGTCATATCTTATTCGCTCAAGAAGGCGGCAAGTAATACGCAGAGCTCTTGCAAGGCTTGAAGAGCGAAAGACGCAGCCCTCTCTTGGGGGATGCATATCCACAGGAGCAAGTTTGGAGGCTCAGAGGAAGCAGCCCTTCCACCATCCTTATCCTGCGAAGCGCTCATAACGCTTCCAGGAGACATCATCTTAGTAAAAAGCTTCATAAAATCTGCCAGACTGTCATAAAAGGAACCGACCCAAGGTTCAAAACTTTATCTAATCTAATATATAAAAACGAATGTTTGTTTTATGATGATCTGGAAGATTTCCGGGCTGTTGGCCGTGGTCTTCAGGCTTGTAGTTCCCCAACGTTTCGCCAGAGACTGCGTCCGGCACCCTCAAGGGTTGTCTTGAGACGCAGTCTCTGGCGAAACGTTGGGGAACTACAAGCCTCAAGACCACGGCCAACAGCCCGGAAATCTTCTAGATCATCATAATAACTCCGACCGTGAAAGCCTAAGTCAGAATGTTTGTTTGTTCGTACTTTATGCGCGGCCATACTGTTGATCCGATTGTGATGGGGCTTTTTGAAAAATGTTCAAGAGATTCCCAGGATGGACATGGGCTATAAGAGAGTTGTCATTCACAACTCCTACAACCTTAAAAATCACCCTTTGTTGTGGAAAACGTGAAAAAAGTAGCTCTTTGGACGCCTAAATGGCTTACGCTGCCTAAACCATAACAAATACACAAAATCAATGTACATAGAATTGCATATCTCAGAAAACTCTACAAAGAGTCAGCGACAGCATATGTTTATCTTTTGCATATAACTCACAATAACCATTTTTCTCTTTCATTGATGCCAAGAAGATCGGAATAAGTAGATTCGCGGGAAAGCATTATGCTTTATTTAGGCGTAGCAGCGTACGCCGTGTAGGCCTATTTAGCTAGTGCAATTATAAATGAGGATAGGCTATAAGAGAGAACCACAGCTGTGGGCCCGGGTTCGATCCCCGATCGTGGCAGTTTTTCTGGGTGAGGTTTTATCGGGGTTTTTCCTCGCCTGTAAGACAAATATCAGGAAAACTTTAAGGCCCAAATGGTCCCCGAAATCATATAGGCCATCATCATCCTTATCATTATCATCATCATCCTTCACCGGTGTGGAAAGCAACGGGAAGCTACCACAACTACAATTCCCTAGTAAAGCTGAAAATGCTATGATTGCAGTGAAGGACCAGCCCTCGGGCAGAACTACTTTGGATGGATGGATATAAGAGGAGAATTAAAAGTGCAGCTTTTATTGGATAAAGTCACGAATTATAGACGAAAGTGGATTGAAAAATGAATGGAAGGAGTATGGAGAGATATCCACTGCTAACAAGAAATTATCAAGCAAGAGGAAGACGTGATGTCGGAAGACCTAGAAGACGTTGGGCTGTTGCATTATGAATGCCGTGACGGGCAATTCCCTTATCCTTGGAGTAATGATGATGATGAAGGTCAATACATTTTTCTTAGAGAGCTCTTTATTCATGCGTAAGGTTCTTTTTCGAGCCTGAAAATCTTCAGACACAGCCTATTGTCCTTCGCAGAGAACTGGTCTCCATAGATTTTTCAATTCTAAAAAAAAGATCGACTCCGGTCTGGTTGAACTTGCGATCCAGGGAACCAGAGACAAGGAACATAACTACTAGACCACTGCGGCCGACAGATAGATATATCCCTCGATGCTAAAGCGTTCATAAAAAAATAAGAATAGAAAACTAACAGGTGAAAGTGTAGTTACTTCTACTGTATGTAGAAGCGCTGTAAAGACATACTATGTTATTAATGTTAAAGATTGTTATTACATAACTCAAGGTGAAATTTACCGATCTCGATTAAAGGACCAACGTTTTCATGGTTTACCAAGTAATTTCAAGTTTAAAACCAGAACTTAGCACCACATTTAAAACAATTTAACGTGTTTTTGTTATGGGCGGTTCTTTCTTTTAAATCATGTATCAGATAAATAATAATGCATTACATTGTACTTATTATCTTATTTTTATATCAGGGGTGTCCATATCCTTTTTTAATGCTCAACTGGAATCTTGGCCAATAAGACTGAGGAGCTATTTTGAAAATTAAACATCTCCAATTCATGTTATTTTTCATGAGAAGCTAGTAGATAGGAGGCGATCTTACTTTGTATATATCTTATTGTTTACCCTAGCTGACTAATTCATTGGTTCATGCCACACGGACGTAAGCTCTCCATACATCCTTATCCTGAGCTATCCTGTATAATATACTTCCCTCAAATCATGGCTAATCTTATTCTTCACCTCATTCTTGGTTTAGATATTGGGTTGGTTTTCCTACAAGGAGTTTCCAAGTCCTTCTTTCATTCCCCATTCATGCTACATGCTCTGCTCATCGCAGTCTTCAAGACTTATTACATCTAGTTTCACATAGAGATCAAGTATTTCACTGTTATGTAAGTTTATTTCTCTTTGGTCCAAACAGTTTCCTAAGAACTTTATTATCGAATCTCGTAATCTTTTCTACTCTCTTATAGTAGTCCATGTTTCGCATCCATGTAATATAACTATCCATATAAGAATAACAGTCTTATGTGATTCCAGTTTAAACTATTTTTCGAGAAGTTGGACGACAGGAATCCCTGTAATGCCTAATAGCATGTATTTTCGGAATTGACCCTATGTATAATTTATTTGCGTACCTTTTTTTTTGTAGTTATTATTCCCAGGTATTTCAATTCAGCTACTTCTTCGAAATTTCCCTAATTTGTAATTAATTATCCATTTCTATTACAATAATTGTTTAATAATTTTTATTATCATTAACTTAGTATGTTGTTATATTTTACATTTATTATTGTTCAGGTTGGTTACATAATCGTTTAGTATCTAATATTACTATGATTTTTGTGTTTTAACGTAATATATACGTAGGCCCTATTCCTAGTGAGTGGAAGAGAACATCTTAACGACACAAAGTTAAATAAATATATAACAATAAATAAATACATAAATAAATATATAACAATTCTCTTCCATCCTGTCTCAAAGTTTTTAACGTTATTGTAACTTCGTTCAAATAGAAATTAAAGACATATTTTAATAACCAAGTAACGGAAATACCTGACTAATACTAGGCCTATTATTTAGCAATTAATAATTGATAAATAGTCCACCTCTGTGGTCTCGAGGTAGCGTGTTGCCTTGTCACGCAGCGGGCCCGGGTTCGATTCCCGGTCGGGGCAGTTTTTCTGGGTGAGGTTTTATCGGGGTTTTTCCTCACCTGTAAGACAAATGTCAGGAAAACTGTAAGGCCGAAACGGTCCCCGAAATCATATGGCCATCATCATCCTTATAATTATCATCATCATCAACATCCTTCAGCAGTGTGGAAAGCAACGGGAAGCTACCACACCTACAATTCCCTAGTAAAGCTGCAAGCATAGCATGAAAATGCTATGATTCCAGTGAAGGACCTGCCTTCGGGCAGAATTACTATGAATGGATGAAATTGATGAATTTGATTTTGTAAAAATCGGTCTGGGTGATCTAGGGTTTAAGTTCTTTGCCTCTGGGCTAGAGGATCGCTCGTTCAAACTCGGCCGGGGTCGAAAGATTTATAAAATAGAAACATATTAGAGATTGAATCTGAAAATCAGAGGAAGGTGAATTGACAGGAGACTTGGTTATTTAAACAAAAAAGATGGTGATGAACGGAATCATATTTCTAATCAATCTCCTTTAAGGGGGACCATAACAGGAAGATAATAGTGATGGAATATTGCATTCTTATGATTAATGTGTCCACCGCTGTGGTCTTGAGGTAGCATGCTGCCTTGTCACGCTTACAGGCCCGGGTTCGATCCCTGTCGGGACAGGCTCCTGCGTGAGTTTTTTTAGGGGTTTTTCCTCACCTGTAAGACACATGTCAAGAAGCTTATGGCCCAACGGTCTACGGCCATGTTCTTAATCGTTATCTTTATTATCATCCTTCGCCGGTGTGAAAAGCAACGGGAATCTGCCACACCAATAATTCCGTAGTAAAGCTGCAAAGCATAGCATGAAAATTCTAGCAATGCCTTCGGGCAGAATTACTATCGATGTTTTCTGTTTCAGAGAATAATGTCATATTAATTTTAAATGCAAAAGTTGTTCTTGGACTCCAAATATCAGAGTACTTTTGCGGACCCAAATCTGTTCTATAGAATTTTAATTTTGTTTTGTTTTTATGTTATATAAGTGTCACGGGATCAAATCCGGCCGGGTTCGATGGATTTTTAGGATGCAAACATCTAACAAACAAATCTTCCGGGCCATGGGCCCCGTGTCAGATGATTTTCAGGCTCATAAAAACAATTAAGCCTAAAAAAAGACCTCTAAGTAATATCTTAGTTGATTACTAGATATCTCTTGAGGCGACATGGCGACTACATGTGCCTCATGACATCTGTAGGGAGAAAAGCGTAAATCAGATTGCTGAGAATCTACAAGAGGATATGCCACAGACCAATTAGGTTGTAAGGGCCATAGGATGGATAAATGGGTGGATTTTGTATTCACCTACATGAATGGCCTAATTTTTTGGGGGGGGGAGACCAGATGTAGGTAATAAGAACAGTTAAGTCTCATAGGCTGCATTTGGCAGGACACGTGGCACTAATACCATAAAATCTTTAGAGGATGAAGAAGCCCTACAACGCAATGGTATTAATAAGCTGTTAGTTTATGCTGATGATATAGGCCTAGTACTTTTACGCGATAGCCAAGAGATACTGCAGGCCAACACGCACACGCTATTGAATAACGCTAAGAAATTGGGAGTGGAAGTTAATATCAATAAAACTAAATATATGGTCACACATAGGAATACATTATATTATGGAAATGGACAGTTAATGACAAAAGAGGGAAATTTTGAGGAAGTGGCTGAATGCAAAATACCTAGGAACAATAATCACAAATAGGAATGAGATGCACAAAGAAATTAACATAGGCCCAATTCTGGAAATGCTTGCTATTTTGCATTACAGGGACTCTTGTCCCAACTCCTTTCAAAAAACGTTAAACTGAAAATAAATCTTCTTCATCCAACCAAGTCTTAGGCCTGTTACTGAAAATATATAAAACTATTATTCTACCAGCTATACATAGGCCTATTATATGAATGCGAAACATGGACTTTACTTTAAGGGAGGAAAGGATAATACGAGTATTTGAGAATAAAGTTCTTAGGAAAAATGTTTGGACCAAAGAGAGATGTACAGACAGGTGAATGGAGAAGACTACTTAACAGTGAACTACATGGTCTTTATAGGAAGCCAGATATAATAAGAACAGTTAATAAGTTAATAAGAACAGTTTAGACTACGATGGGCAGGACATATGGTACAAATGAGATGTGAAGATAGACATTGAAACTCTTTATGGAAAAATCATAAGGAAAATGTCCAGTAGGTAGGCCAGGAACGAGGTGAGAAAAACACATTAACTATGATTTTCCATCCATAGTAATTCTGCCCGAGGGTAGGTCTTTCACAGCAATTACATATTATGCTTTGCAGATTTTCTAGGGAATTATAGGTGTGGTAGCTTCAACCATGATTTTAAAAAAAAGTTAATTATACGGGGAATGATTGGAAAAAACTACGGTCAGTGATGGACGGTGAGCTAATGACCGCAGCGCCATGAACCTTCGGGTTATATAGTTCCGGTGAATTAATTACTTTGTTAAATACTTAGATTGGGGCACATTGTAACATAGTTGGTTAAGACAATACGCCATAAGCCAGAAGGCCGCGCGCTCGTGTCCCGATGGGGTAAGGATTTTCAAACTAGCCCAGAGTTTGGCCTCCACGATGGACCTGAGATAGATCCAGGAAATTTGTCTCGACCTGGATCGAATCCGAACTCTCAAGGCAACGACATTACATATAGTGGAGTTTCCTTTCTTTATCCAGCTAAATAAATAAATATAGCTTATATCTTTGTATAGGCTCCAGTAATCTATACAATTCTTCTGTACGCCTGTATGTCACTGAACTCCTCCTAAACTACTGGACCGATTTTGATGAAATTTTAGTGTTTGTTTGAGTTGGGTCCTTGGATGGTTTAGATTCAAAATTGGACCCTCTAAACCATTAGATGTAGGAGTTCACTTGAGGTCAAACTTTAAATATCGCTCTAGCGGTCACAATTCAATGTTTCAAAACGAAACTCAGTATAGCCTATCCTATTAAAATACGCCGAGGAAGGCATTATCCAAAAATGAGAAAATTTGACAATTATAATTGGAGGTCTACCTGAAATCCGAAATTAAGAACTGACTAGCAACCGCCATGCTTGGTTCGTCTCAGCGTATACCATACAATTTAATTAACATGTAATATTTAATTTATTTAGGCGTAACAGCGCACGCCGGGTATAAGCTAGTCAAGTATGTAATAAGCATATGATATATTTGTACACCCCTGATATGAAAGTAACTTGTCTTAAGAATGAGACGAACCAGCAGCTGGGGTTGTACTCTATTCTGGACCCAGCATCTCTTACAAGCTTCATCAAGTTACAATGAATCATGAGAAAATTAATTATTATCGTAACCATGGCAACCTTCTGACACCTAGTACGTGCCCTGACGTCAAGGTCAAATTTCTGACGTTGTCTGAAGAATTTTTAATTGTCAGGTAGATACAAGTAATATGCCGCACTTTTCTTAAAATAAGTTCAACTGAATTCCTGAAATGATTTCGAGGTTCTTCCATGAACCAATTTATTCTTAATTATATGAAGAGACCGTCGTGGCAACTCTTTGACTCAATGCCTACTTCCTGACCGGAGGGTCCAAATTCAAGAGCTGTCGGAATTGCAGGTTTTGATGATGATGATGATGATGCTAATAATAATAATAATAATATTAATAATAATAATAATAATAATAATAATAACACTTTTTATTAGGAATATTCCACAATACAGTGTTTCTCCTTCAGCCCAAAAACATTTGTCGCCAGAGGTTACTGTCTAAAGCATCTTCTTCCCTCAACTCTCTAGCTTTCATACTTCTCCTCACTCCATCTACCCAACGTTCTTTATAGGTCTGCCTCACATACTTCTTCAATTAGCTTCTTCTTTGGTATTCTCTCTTCTACCATTCGTATGAGGAGTGAATACTATTTCAAACGTTTTAAAATACTACTACTACTACTACTACTACTAATAATAATAATAATAATAATAATAATAATACTAATAATAATAATAATAATAATAATAATAATAATAATAATAATAACAATAATAACTCCATGGCGTGACAGGCCTAGAAGGCCCTTGTCTCCAACCGGCTGCTGGCCTCACATCCCCAAGTGTTAATTATAGGAGTAGACGATCTTCCTGTCAGTGTAGGGATGATGTTTGATCAGCATGTCGGATCCCCCAGCCGTTATAGCTGGTTTCATCAACCTGCAGTCGCTACTTATTGCAGTTACCCAAATTCCTAATGATATTGGGTGGGCACCGGTCCCATAGTTGCCGAGATTCCACGAGAAAATTTCTTTCCCCATGGAGACTCGAACCAGCGCAAGTTCCGTAGTTCTGTATCAAGGCAACTTGCCTTAATCTCTCGACTACGACATGGGACAATAACAGCAATAACAATGAAAATAACAGTAACAATAATAATAATAATAATAATAATAATAATAATAATAATAATAATAATAATAATGTTGTACAGTTAACAATAAAGGAAGAAAATCTTGAAGTATCAGTTGACTTCAAACACATAACTAACTAACTCACTGGCACTATCGAACCGGTAGGTTCATGCCGCGGGGATATAATCTCTCCATATATACCTATCCTGAGATGTTTTCCAATCAACGCCTATATAATATACTTCCCTCGAATCATAGTTAATATTATTAACCCACCTCATTCTTGACCTACCTACAGGTTTAACTAAAAAGTGCTTCGATGCCCCTCTTTCATTCTCAATCCATGCCACATCTCCGCACCATCGTAGTCTGTAAGACTTTACTGTTCTTACTTATTTGGTTTTCCATTAAGATCATGTAGCTCACTATTTATGTAGTCTTCTCTATTCACCTGTCAGTTCATCTCTCTTTGGTTCAAAGATTTTCCTCTGGACTTTACTTTCAAATACTCGTATATTTTCTCCTCCCTTAAAGTAAAGTGGGGGAATTCAAATACTTAGGAACAATAGGCCTAATGAGATTAGGGTCCGCTTGATTTAGGTCGGGACATGGAAATTTTCTAAAAAAAATCCTACGATTATGCCTACGTTAAGCTATTATGTCTTATGTGCGGAAGTTCTGACTTCGAAATAGGCCTATACTAGGAAATTGTAATGATGTGAAATATTGGATGCGTCAGTTGATGCCCGAAATATTTCTAAATTCAAATCGTAATAGATTGGCAAGCTACGGGTTGGTAAACGTGAGCAGATTTCTGGACAAGAAATAAGAACATCAATTCATGAATAAATAAATATGTAAGCAAAATATAATATTAATAATAGTAAATAATATTACCGCTTAGCCTAATTGTTTTGTTTGCATTGTAATTGTAATGTAAACTTTTTTATATTATATAAATAAATAAATAAAAATAAATGGAAATTTGCAATTGCTCCTCAATGGAATATTGTGGGATAATAATATAAGTAATTAAAATAAAATTAATATACACCGTGTCCACATACTTTAAACTACTACTACGTCGCTTTGGATAATCGTATCTAAATGAAATTGGTGACAATCAAAAGAGAAACTCAAAACGTTTTTGCTATACCTCACAGACATTGAATGTGGCCCCCACGAGTGACGGTGCAAACATTCACATTTAACCTGTCTGCTAAATATCCAACAATGAACCCATATCGACCACAAAAACATGATTAAATTTAGTTTAGTTTCTGTATTGTTGTCCATTATTCTCCATTACAATTGTTAAAGGGGAGCAAATGGTTGGTACGGCCTCGAGAAGGGTACAGATGCTGACTATGTATACCCTAATAAATCTCGAGAAATGCCACTGCGACTTCTTTAGCAGCTCTGCCAGCAAGTCCCAATCCTACGTTCTCGTCGTGCTCCCTGACTGCAGTCGTAATAGACTGTAGCTAACAGGATGGGACGAAAGGCGAGTTCTCAGCGCTTATAAAACTGAGACCTGTCGGCTAAGGGACCAAACCCAAAAAACCCAGGTCCTCCATGTCTGGAGGTTAGGCGTCAGGCTGGCAACCTGGCCCTGGAAAAAGTATATCGCTACGTACTTCAGTAAAATACTGAAGACGGCAAACCTATAAGTGGGGGAAGCCAAAGAAGAAGAAGAAGACAATTGTTAAAAGCATCATTATTTAATCTATCCACCCCGTATGGGTGTTTACCGGTGACCAACGAGACTAGAGGCAAGAAACATAACACTAGACAATCGCGGCCAACTATTGAAATCCTCCCCTCTCAAAAAAAAAAAAAACAATAGATTTATTTAGCCTGATGGAGTTAAGGCCATGTGGCCTTCTTTTCCACTCACCCGGACAAACATATGTTAATTTAATACAAAAAATTACAATAACAGCACGTGTTATCTGGCAAACTGAACAAATGAAAATAAAGTCTAATAATACAATAAAATTAAATACAATGTAAATTAAACTAATGGAATAATGCACATCCAATACGTCTTCCTCCGAGGAGTGATTTTAGAACAGGATGAAAATCCTAAAATTATGAATAAGAAGAAGGATATAATAATGTATACTCAAAGGAATAACAGCTCGAATCTACTATACGTAAAAAGATATATATATATATATATATACACACACACAAAGAAAGTAATAAACCCTAATGAATTTGATCTATTGCTTATATAATATAAGACAATAGGAAAATATGTTGACAAATCTTAATACTATTTTAATTAAATAATGAAAATATATTAATAGTTATAAAAGTAATATTAGTGAGATATTTCTTTCAATAATTTTATTTCAATTTGTTTTGATGACATTGGGTGGAAGAGAATTCATGTTCTAACAAGAGAAACTGTAAACTATTTCGATTAATAGGTAGTGTGATGAGGAGGGATATAAAGGACAATGTGCTGATGGGATCGAGTATCTAATTTATGTGTATCAATGCGCTACAAAGTCTGCGCAGGAAAAGGGAGGAAGTATGACTGGAATTCTTCAGCACCGGAGCGATGATAGACAGGTACTGGACAGAAGCAAATTTCCAGATACGACAGGTCATAACAAGACTAAGCGTACATGTATTCCACCACCTAATGTGTAGAGATAAAACATTCCATGACCCAAAGATGTCATGCATATGCGAAGTATGTGAACAGAAATGCGAAATATATCACATCGAAAAATGTACACAAAGAACAAAAACAATTTGTGATTACGCAAGACAAAGTTAAAGTGTTAGTGATTGTTGTGTTATCATCTTTGCACATTTGTGCGCAATCCATTTATATATAATTTATGTGTATCAGAGAGTCTAGTGAAGCGGTGTGATGAAATAATCTGCACTGACAATGGACAAAATCCATTTGTTTAATATTATTTGAGTATGACAGTTAATAACAAGGTTGTTAGCTTACATTCCAGTAAATTGAGTGGTTTGACTAATTAGATTGTTATCTTAAAGTTAATTAAGGTTTCAGTGAGACATTAAAAAAGGCAACACTAAAAATTTATGGAGCATATCAGAGTAGGCCCCTATGTATAATGTTTTATGGATCAGGAAGTAACGGCTTATGTAACTAGCTTTTGTTTTGTTAGTCACTAAATTAACTGTTTGCTCATTATACGTTATGGATGTGAGAAAATCAATCTAAATCTCAAATACACACTCCATCACGAATTCTCATAAATTTAAGTTAAGAATTTCTTCCTCTAACTTCTTCAAAATATGTTTAGGACTTCTAGGAATCCCGAGAGACCTTACGTATTTATTGTCTTTTTTTAGGATATATTTAAAAATTTTTAGGTCATAATGAATTATATTTTCTTATTTTTTTAGGTAATTGAAATCCGCCTCTTAATGTACATTTGACAGTTTATTGAAATATTCCATTTAATTCGGCACACTTCGTTTGGGAACTTTTAAACATTGCATGCCGAAATATACTTTAAAATTTCTCCCAGAGAAAGGTTATGATATATTAAGGCAAAAAATAAAATAAATAAATTCTCCTGCTTTTAACTGCAAGGCACAGAAATCGAAGCTAGATTCCAGCAATGGTCATCCATTATGCGTTGAAATTGGACATCTGTGGCTGAGTAACGTGGAAGCAGGTTGTTAGGGTTATCCAGTACACCATGTCAGAAGTTGTAATATTAGTCCCTGTACTTTAAATGAGAGATTTGGCTCTGAATTTTTTTACTGCCTTGCAATAAAATTGGTAGGATTTTATATATAGGCTATATACATACATAGGCCTACACGTCTTGGTACATTATAATGCTTCTCTGAAAGAAATTTCAAGTTAGGTTTTTGCATAAATGGTTGAAAGTAACTTCATGTATGTATGTCCACCGCTGTGGTCTCAAGATAGCGTGCTGCCTTGTCACGCAGCGGGCCGCCCAGGCTCGATTCCCGGTCGTGACAAGCTTCCTGGGTGAGAGTTTTTCCGGGGTTTTTCCTCATGTGTAAGACAAATGTCAGGTAGCTTTAAGGCCCGAAAGGTCCCCGAACATCATCTGGCCATCATTATCATCATCCATGTGGAAAGCAACGGGAAGCTACCACACCTATAATTCCGTAGTAAAGCTGCAAACCATAGCATGAAAATATACAATAGAGGTGTTTATGTAATTATGTATATCTGTATGATCCGGCATAAGTCTCGAACGCCTGGAGCAATTTCAACCAAATTCGGTACACGTATAAATTGCGACATGACAATGTGGCTGTAAAGCGTTAAAAGTCTCTAGTAACCCTTCAGCACTTGGGGATAGAGGGGCTTGAAATGAAAGAATTATAGGCTTAGACCACGATTTATATTCCAGCGTAATTCTACAACACCTCGAGTAAATTTAACCAAATTCGGGTTCGTATATAACTTATAATCCTCAAAAGATTCCATGGGGTTAAGAGACCCCTAGCACACCTAAGAAGTGGTTAGAGGAGGTGAAATCTAAAAACAGCAATCGAAAACGTAAAATATTAATGTTAAATTTATAGTTTTTTTCGGATCGCTAAGCCTATTATTGGCAGTCCCTCTGACATTTAAGCCCAAATATGACCCGTAGCACCCATAAGAAAGGTGAGAGGGTGATAAATGATGAAAACTACAAAGAAAAAGGATCGAAATTAGTGCCGAATCCGTAGGTTAAGCTGATTGGTGACAGTCTTGATATGCGAAAACAAGTGCTCCCTAGCGGGAGTTCCTTAACAAGCTAATTTAGTTACGCTTAATCACCTATAGATGTCAAAGAGTGACATGTAGTTGCCAAATCGCTTCAATGAGACATCTAGTAGGTAAATAAGGCATTACTTGGATGGATGAAGACCGGTTATCTAAATTTTGCATAGGCCTAGAGGTAATTTTATTCAGGCTAGTAGTTCCTTTAAAAACCTGAAATATTCAGACTCGGGACCCACGTTTAAAGTTCCTCCCGGAGGACTTGTACATTGGATTTTACCATCCTAAAAATGCATCCATCTCGGTCGGTTTTGAACTCGCGACCCTTGGGATTAGAGCTAAGGCCAAATAAAGAATATGTAGCTCACTGTTATGCAGCTTCTCTCCATTTCCCTGCCAGTTCGCCTCTCTTTGGTGCAAACATTTCACTAATAACTTTATTCTAAAATTACTTGTAGCTAATCTTTTCTCCTCCGTCAAAGTAAGAATCATGTAACTGGGAGATTAACAGTTCTACACATTATTCATTTGACTTTTTTGAGAGAAGTTGTAACGACAAGGGTAGGCCTACCTGTATTGTGTAATAGCTTGCGTTTCCAGAATTGAGTCTATGATTAATTTTTTGTGCATCCCATTCCTGTTTGTAATTAATACACTGAGCAACCAAAAATATATATTTTTTTTGTCTCAGAAAGAAAAATATGCGATCCTGGTAGTATTTTTTCTCGTGAATTCAAATATGATATCGGTTTTCACCATTGCGCAAAGTTTCCGAGAGACAGGAATTTATAATTTCAAACACTTTAGGCCTAATAATTTCTACATTCGCAACACATAATATTCGAATATTTGGACTCACCTAGAAAGTAAGAAATGACGATTTTCTGCTATATTTCGCCTGTGGAGCATCCCTCTTGATGGTCCAACAATAATCGGCCAGAATATTAGGATTCCATTTGCCTTGATTAATCTTTTCCATAGCTGAAATAATTTCAGTTAGCTCATTTGGTTTTATTTTACAATGGACAAATGGACGAAAAAACGTTTATTAAAAAAATAATTATTTAAATCCATTAATTGAAATTGAAATAAAAAAAAACTGTGGGTGATGGAGAAATTCCGAATAGGCCTACCTATTTGAAAACACGATAAAAAAACTGCATTAAGTACAACTATTGGTACTCATGAGACAAACATCATGTTGACCAGTGTTATTGTTCCTAGGTATTTAAATTCACCACTTCTTCAAAATTTCCCTCATTTGTCATTTACCTGACCATTTCTAGTACAGATATATAATGAATTTCCATGTGTGACGAATTATCTTTTTTAGATTTAATGATATTTACTTCCAGCTCCAATTTCTAGATAATGCTTCATTATCAAATACAATTAGGCCTGCGTTCTGAAAACTCTTTTAAATATCGATGATATTTATTAAATGAAGTATTAGGGATTGTTATTCTTGAAATTAATGACCACCTTGTTAGCATTTAAATGGCTAATTTAATGATGTAATGTGGAACAATATAGCTTAAATGCGGTAATCAGCCGTAGATATATTGAAAGACTCCGACATTGCGTGTGCCAAGAACATTAAGGATGTCCATCACACGTAAGGCGTAAGTCCCAAGTTACGGACATGAATTATCGCCTTTATGGGCCTGAAAACAAAATAGCGGGACTTAAAATTACTCGAATGAAAACCACACGCAGCTCACACTGAAGTATAATACCGATAGGCAGTTGTTTAACTTGTGCAGTATATGTTTCCATTAACAGAAAATATAGCTAATTCATTAGAAGAGAATTAACCTGGCTCAGATTAAATGGACTATGTTATGCATCAACCGGATAAGCGCCATTTTAAAATGAGATTCTGATGTCATCTGTTGCACTGGCTCATGAAGTAGCTAAGTGTACGCACATTTTAGCGCCAAATATTTAAATATAGCCTCATTTATTAAAGAAAATGTAAACGCCATAAGTCCTATCAGAGATTCTATGTTTTGTTAAAAATGACTATGAAACAAGATCTTCATAAATTTTAATCTAAATTTTGCATCATGCAGCTAAGCGCCAATTGTTCCCGCCCTTAGATTGTTATGTATAACTGTCAAACAAGAAAAGTAACATGCAATATACAGTATTGTTAGTTTGGCGCTACAATAATAGTGATAATTGACTTAAACTTTACACGTATTTTTCTCGAAACTTACATAATGGTGTAGCCTATAGCCGGTTGATGCATAACGCCTTTTTTCTTCAGTCATCATGATAAATTCTTCTATTTCTTTCTCTTCACTTCATGAGCTAGGCAAGCCGCCTGATCTTCCCCACAGTTGTTCTGTCCATCTTTTCACTGGTCTTCCTACATTCCTTGTTCCTCTTGGCTTGTAGTTAAATGCTGATATTGATAATCTTGTTATATTGATTATTTCTACATGTATTCTTTGATTTTTCATTCAGTGGGTATACATTTAACTCTGTTATCATATCTTCATTCTTTATCCGATCCAATCTTGTGCAGCCTTTTGTTCTTCTAAGGAAGTTCATTTCCACGCTTTATATTCTACTTTGTAATTTTTTGGTCATATCCAGTTTCGTTCCAGTAAAGTAACGCAGGAAGTGCTAATGTTTTATAAAACTTTAATCTTGTTGTTTTTTCTTTAATGTTTTATGTATATTCATCAAAAATACTGGAATTTAATTACAAGAATTTAATCAATTTCTACATCTTCAGTGGCGTTACAGCCCAATGTTGGGTCTTGGCTTCTCCTTTGTTAGGAGCAACTGGACCAGTTGATTTAATTACGCTTATTTCCGTAGAGATTCATGAATGGTATCCAGTCTTAGTACCGATCCAATGAGACATCTAGTAGGGAATTAAGGTATTACTAGCATGAAGTAAATCGATACATTTTGCACAGAGGCCTTTTTATTCAAGCTTGATGTTCTTTTAGGGGCCTGAAAACCTTCAGACTCTGGACCTACGGCTTAAATTCCTTCCCGGAGGAATTGCTCCTTGGATTTTTCCATCGTAGAAAATGCATCGACTCCGGCCGGGTTGGAACACGGGACCAGAAAAATGGAATATAACCGTAGTCCACTCTACTCATCTTGCTGCCTTGTCACGCAGCGAGCCCGGTTCGATCCCCGGTCGGGGCAGTTTTTCTGGGTGAGGTTTTTTATCGGGGTTTTTCCTCACCTGTAAGACAAATGTCAGGAAAACTTTAAGCCCCAAACGATCCCCGAAATCATATGGCCATCATCATCTTTATCATTATCATCATCATCATCCTTCAGCAGTGTGGAAATCAACGGGAAGCTACCACACCTACAATTCCCTAGTAAAGCTGCAAGCATAGCATGAAAATGCTATGATTGCAGTGAAGGACCTGCCTCCGGGCAGATTTACTATGGATGGATTATTATTATTATTATTATTATTATTATTACTAATAATATTATTATTACCATTATTATTAATACAATTATTATTACATACGATTAGATCTGAAATTGCAGTAGATGAGATAATACTGAAACAAATATTACATTTTGTATAACTATGATAAAGACGTGCAAATAAATTTTTTTAAAGTATGTGTGGACAGTAAGAAGAACGGCAAGAAACAAAACGTGAAAGAACACTCAGTTAAAATTTTATAAATCAATGGAGTACCATTATCATTAAGTTATATGGCAGTGAATGTAGCGTAGTGAGTAAAAAATGTGAAAGCAGAATAAATGCATCGGAAATTGAATTTTTACGAGCAGTAAAGGGATGTTCATTAAAATACCATATTATAAGTGAAAATAATCGTAAAAAATTACAAATTACATCCCTCCTAAATAAAGTTAAAACTTACAGAACAAAGGGGATTCAACATGTAGGTGGAATGGAAGAGAAGCTAATACCCAAAATAGCCCGAAAGCAGTATTTTAGTATCACAATAATGTAAAAGTTAAAGTTAACAATTTTGAATTTTAAAATTCTTTTAATATTTAAATATAACTGAAATAAAGAAAAAAATCATCTAAATAATTCATTGTTGGTATTGTTGAATAAAAATGTCTCAGTAACAATTAAATAAATTATACTACATAACAGTTTTTGTAAAGAATGCTTTTAAAAATTGTTTTAAGTCATTGTTGTCAAAATTATAAAGCTTTCTGTTATAACTGTAATAAGAACACCTTCATAACTTCATATTCTTAAATGAAAGTAAAATAAAGTCTGATTGGATGTTAAAACATTTAACTTTCGTATTTAACAAATCAATTTAAACCTTAGGCCTATATTTAAAGGGCTATTAACCAATAGAATTTAAATATAACATCATGTGATGTAATAATGTTCTTTAAAATTAGAAAAGAATTACACTATTCATTCTGCATATAACTTTCCACCAAGATAGAAGCAAGAAGAGTTCTCAAGATAAAATGTAATATTTAATACAAGAATAATTGATTCCAGAAAATAAAATAATTTATTTAATTGACGGTGAAGAATAATACCACTTACATTTACTTAATCTGCTGGAAACCTACAAAGTGAATAAATTTGTAATTATTTCTACAATAAACATTTTTTATGATTTGAAGAGTTTTCCTATCCAATGTACCAACTTCCGACCTTGAGAAGAGAATGCGGCTCTACCGAAAATCAAACCCCAACCTGAACAAGTATTTATTTTGGTACACAAATCCTTCTACAACATCGGGCATGAAGAGAATTACTGCTTCAAAATGTCACCACAACGTGGGACAGCAATTTACTTGTTCATTGGAAGAAGATGTGTAAACTTGAAAATCTTTTGATAAATTATTTTCATTATTATTATTATTATTATTATTATTATTATTATTTAATATTATTGTTATTATTACTATTATTAATTATTATTATTATTATTATTATTATTCTTCTTCCTTCCAAGTATTAGGCCAAGGCCTGTTACGTTCCTATAGAAAATTTTGCCTTATTATTATTATTATTATTATTATTATTATTATTATTACTATGACCTCCTTTGTGGACAATGCAACATTTTCAGAACATTCTGGCAGGGCTTGAAAGAGCTCTATGATATCTGAAAGACGTGTTGATTACATTTTGGCTTCTAAATGGCTAGTGCAAGGTAAAATAGTATAATTAGGTACTCGGTATTGGTACACGAGCCTTCCTGTTCAAACAATGGTTAATTTCAGTGATGACTGATGAATGCTGATGATAAACTGCTGTGGAGGTTATAATTTCAAGTCTCGGGTTCAAGTTTCCGTTTAAAATCGTTTTCTGAGATGGAGAGATATTAAATTCAGCCATAGTGAGCTCATAGTATGACCTGTAATTTGTACGAAGGGGCTTTGGAATTTTTCATTCTTCACTCTGTTGTTCAATTAAAAGTTATTAAAACTGCTGTTCACAGATTAATTGATAATAACAGGCGGAAATAATAATTTATAGTAAAATACTTAGGGCTATATGGATAACTATCATAATTAATATTGCACTTTTTATAAGAATATTATGCTGTTATGTAATTTCTTTCCCATCATAACTTACTAACTAACTCAATGGCAGTATCGAATCAATAGGTATAGCCGGCTAATCATTTAGTTTACAGGCGTCATCCCTCTGGTTAAAAAAGATATATTGTTACTGCCAAGTTAGTTAGAGCCGGGGAGTTGTTAGAGGCTTCTAAGACGCCGCTCCAATCACCAAAAATTGAAAACAGCTCTCTGCCTATAATGTCTTTGCATTTTTAAATGACGTTTACATGTCTAAATCCATGTGGACATAATTATCTTAACAGTGTTGCAACTTTTGTCTTTTGTAGTATCTTTAGATGGTAAACATTCATTCTAGTGAATAAAACCTGACATATCCGCTTGACGTGCTAAATGCTTATACGTGCAAAATAAACTTACCTAACCACAAAGCAAAGCGCATGTAAACTACAATGACTGAGCCGACTATATATGGGCGCGCAGACAAAAATCTTATTCATCTCCACCTAATGTTTTCCAATCATCCCCTGTATAATAAACTCTCCTCAAATCATGATTAATGCTATTTTTCCACATCAATCTTGGCCCGCCTACTGGGCTCTTTCCCTCTGGTTTCTCCCCTGTACATGCATTTTTCTACCTTGTATATTTATAATAATTTGTTAAATGTAGAATAATCAAAATATGTTGTAAATAATATTTTTTGTAGATGTAGACTACAATGTATACTTTTGTTTATTGAGTTTAGATTGTAACAGTAATTTTTGTATGTTTTATCTAACCTGGTTGAGTGATAGACTAGGCCTTAAGACTTTACTCTGCCAGGTAAAATAAAGCTATTATTATTACTATTATTATTATTATTATTATTATTATTATTATTAATATATAATATTATTATTCTTATTATTATTATTACTACTACTACTATTGTGTATGGAGGAGACTACATAACAGTGAACTACATGGTTTTTATAGGAAGGCAGATATAATAAGAACACTTAGGTGTCGTAGACTGCGAAGGACAGGACATAGGGCACTAATGGGGAATGGAAGAGATGCATTTAAGCTTCTCGTAGGAAAACCAGACGGAAAACGGCCACTTGGAAGACCAAGAGTGAGGTGGGATAATAACATTAACTATTTGAGGAAAATAGATTATACAGAGAATGATTGGAAAACATTAGCTCGGGATAGGGATGTATGGAGAGCTTATGTCCGCGCTGCCATAAACCTACGGGTTCAATAGAGCCAGTGAGTTAGTTAGAGTTAGTGTTATTATCATCATCATCAACAACAAGGATTAAGCCCAATGGCCTGTTCCGATCTCATTATAGGTCGAATTGGTCCTTCCGTCTCTTCAATGGTCTTCCCAACGTTCTTCTCCCTTTTGGTTTATAATTATACATTCTTCTTGGTATGCGCTGTTTATTCATTCGTAATACGTGCTGAAGATAAGCATTTTGGTAATATGTTATTCTTTCACAGAGATTAAATGTATTAAGTTCTGTTCTTATATCTTCGTTTTTCATTTTATCGATCCTTTGGTATCCTGCTATTGCTCTCAACATCTTCATTTCAGCAGTCTCTATTTGTTTACTATCTGCCATTGTTAATGTCCAGGTTTCACAACCATATATAAGAGATGGAACTGACAATACTTTGTAAAACTTCAATTTTTTTTTCTTTTCTAGTCTTATTCAATAAAGTGCGTTTAATTGTGCCACATAGATAATTGAATCGTTGTATTTTAGTGTGTTTATCTAAATTTCTGTCATTGCCTTAATGACAACCCAAATAATTAAAATTCTGAACTTGGTCTATAATTACATTGTTTATCACTATTTATGTTCTTATTGCACATTTTCCTTTCAGAGCTAATATTTTTGTTTTAGATGTAGATATTCTTAAATTGTATTTTAGAGAGATATTATTTAATGTATAAAGGAATTGTTGCAGAGCATTTTCTGATGCTGTCATTATTACTTGATCGTCTGCAAAAAGCAGAGTTGTCAATACACTATTTATATTAATTTGTTCTTGCCATTCATTTATGACATGGTCCAAGTATAAATTAAATAATACTGGTGACAATGGACACCCTTGTCTTACTCCCTGGTTTATTTCTATGTTTTGTCTACTAATTTTATCTCCGCAGTCTATTTTTAAAATTTGTTTCTATATATAAACTCTGAATGGCTCTTATAAGGTGTTGAGGAATTCCTTTCATTTCTAGTATGTTCCATAATTTATTTCTACTTACACTATCAAATGCTTTAGTATAATCAACAAAAGCTATATACGTGGGTAAATTAAATTATTTTCTTTTTTTTCTATCAATTGGGCCATTGTAAAAACGCTATCTATAGTTGACCTACCCTTTCTAAATCCATTTTGTTCCTCAAGTAATATTGTTTCAGCTATTTTATTTATTCTATAAGATAAAATTTTTTGCATATATCTTATAAGCTAAATTTAATAAACTTATTCCTCTATAATTTGTACATTCTCTTCTGTTTCCTTTTTTAAATATCGGAACAGTTATTGCGTCCGGAACAGAACCCGTTTTCCAGCAAAGGTTTATAAATTCAAGAACCTTAACAATGAATGTAATCGATGCACATTTGAATAATTCTATGTTTAGATTATCTGCTCCAGGCGATTTCTTGTTTTTAAAATTTTTTCATTGTTAACATTAGCTCTTCAAACCTAATACTATCCACATTTGGGAAATTTTCTCTTAAGGCTATTGTTTGTTCTTCTAAGTTTGTCCACAACGATGTATATGTTGTTCCCATTGTGTAAGAGGTATAGGATTTAACCGTATTGTGTCATTTTCGTTTTTATTTAAATGTTTAATAACTTTATATGCTCTAGCTTGGTGTCCGTGTACATCATGTTCTAAATTCGACACATATCTGTCCCAATGCTCTCTCTTGATTCTTCTAATTTCTCTTTTAACAATTGCTGATTTTCGTTTATATTCAATATTATCATCTGTAGCTCTGCTCTGTAGAAATTTAAGATATGCTTGTTTCTTGTCCTTTATTTTTTCCGCTATGTCTTCATTCCAAATATCTATTCCCCTTTTCGTATATTTCTTCCTTCTTTTCCCAAGAGTTTCTGATGCTACTTTATGTAAAATATTTGTTCAATATTTCCCACATTAAATTTATATTGTTTCCATATGTTTGATCAGTTATTTCCTCTACATATTTATTCATTCTTGTTTGAATAAGGTATTTAACACTATTGTCTTTTAACAGATGTACCTTTTATGTTTCTTTAGAAATTAACTCTCTAGGTTTTAACTTCTTACATCTTTTTAATAAGTTAAATTTAGACATAAGTAAGTAATGACCTGATCGTACATCGCTACCTCTATACACTTTCGTGTCTTGTATACATGAAGAAAGTTTTTTATTTATAAGAATATAGTCATTTATACTTTTTTCATTTCTCCGTGTCCACGTAGGCCTATATTTGTTGATGTCAAGGTGTCTGAAGAATGTGTTTGTAATTTTAAAGTTCATTAAACGCTGAAAATTGTAATAAGGATTTTCCATTTTCATTTAATACTTGTTCTCCATTTGATCATAGTACATCTTTTATTGGGTTGTTTCCTACTCTTCCATTGAAATCGCCTGCTACAACAATATGGTCGTTTTTATTTATGGTATTTCTATGTTCTTGTAATGTACCATAGAACTGTTTTGTTTCTTCTTTTCTTCCATTTTCTGGGCAATATATTCCAATTATTGTCAAAAAACCTCTGTCTATCTTTACCCTTAAGTTAATAATTCTTTCATTAACCCAATTATAGCTATGAATCCTTTTCTTCCAGGTTTGTTTTAATAAAATAGCAATAGTGTTATTATTAACTTACTATTACCTGAGCTAATATTCTCCAATCATTCCCTGTTTAATCTACGTAACTCAAATCATAGTTAATGTTATTCTCCCACCTCATTATTGGCTTACTTATTTGGCGCTTTCCCTCTGGTTTACCTAAAAGGAGCTTCCACCCTCCTCCTTCATTCCCTATTGGTGTCACATGTCCTGCCCATCGCAGTCTACGAGACTTAACTGTTCTTATTATATATGACTTCCCATAAATTAGACAATTCATTAGCAGACACAAATTTCTCATGAAAACTATGGATTCAACACTAAACTCAATAATTTTAGATATTTTATTTTTCATCCCTTTTCACCTCCGTTCCGATGGCGGCTGAACTTGAACGGCATCGGAACGTGTCACTACTTATTTCAGTGACCCCAAAAATTATGGATTGCGCTCTAATGTCTGTCACCCTCATATGGATGTTAGGAGCCAAACTTAGGCTTCAGTGTCATAGGGTCTGTCACCAATCAGTCTAACGACCCTAATAACTGTGGACTTGATACTATTCCTCTTTGATTATTGCAGTTCTCTTTTCATAGACCTAACCACTGTTTTTACCCAAAGACTTAAACCAATGTCATAATTCTTGCGCACGTTTTGTTTGTGGTATTCGTAGATTTGATCACGTTACAACGTCCTAGAACAATTGTCATGGCTTCGTCTACAAGATCGTAGAACCGTCCATTTATTATCTTTTCTTAATAAAATACTACACACATCATCGCCTAATTATTTATCACACCGCTTCGTGTGACTCTCTGATACATATATACATTAGGCACACGATTCCATCAGCACATTGCCCTTTATATACCTCCACATCTCAATACATTTTAAAATATTTTACAGTTCCATTTACCAGAACATCTTTACCTTATATCAGAGACTGCCAAACTACAACATATATCAGTAATAAACTAAATATTTGTTTATTAACTACCTAACGGAAACGCATCACTAATAGTATTCTTTTAACTAATAATAGTTTATTTTATTTTATAAAAATCGTTTTAAGATTATCAATATTTTAATCTGTGACAATGTCATTAACGCAATGTGTCAATTAATTAATTTTGTACGATTGTGCGCAGTTATATTATTATTATTATTATTATTATTATTATTATTATTATTATTATTATTATTATTATTATTTTATTATTATTATACATGTCAACAGAATAACTTCAGTTGAAATGGATTTTTGGAGAAGAGCTGCCAGAAAATCTCGACTGGAAAAAAATAGAAATACAGAAATTAGAAAATGGATGAATGCAAAAAGAACTATAATGGGTGAGATTGAACACAGAAGACTAAAATGGTATGGACACGTAAGAAGAATCAGGTTGGAAATACTACCAAAGACCGTCTATGAATGGAAAATTGAAAGAAGGAACAGAAAAGAAGACCAAGAACAACCTGGAAGAACAACATTCAAAATCCAATGAGGAAACTTATATATAATTGTAGGCTTTCACGGCCTGCGTCTTGATCCATATTTGGTTCGTCTTCCGGGCTTATAGGCCGTGGTCTGGTTGTCTTCTTACTCGACGTTTCGTCTACTGCTGCGGTAGACATCATCAGGAGATACTGAACCAGTCTGCAGCCGACTGTTGAGGAGTTCACAGAAAGCACGCAGTATCTCCTGATGATGTCTACCGCAGCAGTAGACGAAACGTCGAGTAAGAAGACAACCAGACCACGGCCTATAAGCCCGGAAGACGAACCAAATATGGATCCAATGAGGAAGTTTGGCATAGCAGATGAAGACACAGAGGACAGACAACGATGGAGAACTTTAATTAAGGAAAATTTATGAATGTTTGTCGCAAACTGACAGTCTAAAAGTTCTATATATATATGTGTGTGTGTGTATGTGTGTGTAGTGGTTAAGGCACTGAGCTACAAGCCGGAAGGTCGAAGGTTCAAGTCCCGGTGGGGTCAGGATTTTTAAACTGACCCAAACCTTCTGGCGGCACTATGGCCCTGGGGTCGACTCAGCCTCTAACGGAAATGAGTACCAGATGCTTGTTCTGGGGGTAAAGGCGGCCGTCACGCAGGGCTGACAACCCGGCTGACATCAAGTGCCGATTGTCCAGAAATAGTGGGAGCCTTAACCTCCTACTGCCCCAAGGGCCTCCTGAGGCCTGTAGTGGGATTACTTTACTTTATGTGTGTGTTATAATTAAATGTTTAACATTGAGCAATGCAAGCTTAATATGGTATGATAAGAAAAATAAATGCCTGGACGGGATTCGAACCCGGATCTCTGAGTCTGTACCTCAGTGTGATATCCATTACACCACCAGGCGAATCCAATTCAAGCATTCATTTTTCTTATATAACTTATGTATTATATTCTCCATTATTACTAGATGTCGCGAGAACTCAGTCTTCACTGCCATCTAGTAACATCTAGTAATAATGGAGAATATAATACATATGTAAGAAAAATGAATGCTTGAATTGGATTCGCCTGGTGGTGTAATGGATATCACACTGAGGTACAGACTCAGAGATCCGGGTTCGAATACCGTCCAGGCACTTATTTTTCTTATCATACCATATATATATATAGTCCACCGTTGTGGTCTCGAGGTAGCGTGCTGCCTTGTCACACAGCGGGCCCGGGTTCGATCCCCGGTCGGGGCAGTTTTTCTGGGTGAAGTTTTTATCTGGGTTTTTCCTCACCTGTAAGACAAATGTCAGGAAAACTTTAAGGCCCAAACGGTCCCCGAAATCATATGGCCATCATCTTCATCATCATCCTTATCATTATCATCATCACCATCATCCTTCACCGGTGTGGAAAGCAACGGGAAGCTACCACACCTACATAATTCCCTAATAAAGCTGCAAGCATAGCATGAAAATGCTATGATTGCAGTGAAGGACCTGCCTTCGGGCAGAATTACTATTAAAATGAAATATATATATATATATATATATATTATATATATATATATGTATAATGTTGTGTGTGTGTTTTAATTCATGTTATTTACTAAGACTGGTCGGAGAAAACCCTCAATGATGAGGGGAATTCTGAAATTCTGAAATGTATTATTATTATTATTATTATTATTATTATTATTATTATTATTATTATTATTATTATTATTATATAACATAGGCCTAGTGGAAGAAAAGGCCGAATGACCTTAACTCCACTAAACTAAATAAATATATAAATTTAATAATAATAATATACTGTAGATCGTTTTCAATTATTTTTACATATTAGCCTCCCCTCCATCTAGGGTTCTAGAGACCTCTTACAGCACCTATTTCAGATTCTAATTGATACCCTTAGAAGCCAAGGGGTATAAGTAACAAAATGTTAGTATTTAAATAAATGATGTTCAAAATTGAGACACTCCATTATATATTTCTTTTCAGCCACTAGATTTCAGCACCAGACAGATTTTTACTTGCATCCATTGGCCACCCAGATTGGTATCTGCTTTAGGTGCTAAAATCTACACTTAACTCCAAAATTAGCAATGTGTCACTTGTACCCCTTGGCTTCTAATGTCTCAATTCATAGCCTATGTGTAATCAAGTTAGTGGAAATTGTTCCAATTTTTCCATAGTAATTATAATTAAATTGTTCAAACCCGTCGGAAATCGAACCTGGAACCAGTAGTCGGAAAATAAGCATGTTACTACTTGAGCCACCGCTGCGGACACTTGTGGATGCAATTTATTTTTTAAGGCGTGTAAACTACGTAATAAAACAGAAGAAGTTGTTAGTAGACTGGGAAAATAAAGACACGTTGTCAAATGACAGAGATGTAACCTTGCGCAAGACCTCCCGTTGATATTGCGCCATATTTCTGTTCAGTCAGCAAGTTACTTGTTAGCACCTTGTAAACCATCATCCAGAGGTCAGGTCAATCTCAGCTAGCATTCCATGCAACAACGATATATGCCATCACTTTTCATTCTACTCTCGACATATAGGATAATGTATATTGTGGCCAATATTCAGAACTCAAAGGTTTGAATAAACTGTTAGTTTAAGCAGATGATGTATTTTTAGGGGATATCGATGAGATACTAAAGTTTATACACACTCTATTGAGTAGGACCTAACAATAAGAAATTGGGACTGGAAGTAAACATCAATAAAACTAAACATATGGTCACACATAGAATGTATTATATTAGAGACTCCAATGTAAATGGACAGTTAATGACAAATGAGAGCAATTTTGAAGAAGTGACTGAATTCAAATATGCCTAGCTACCTAGCAACAATTAATTACAAACAGGAATGAGGCGCATAAAGAAAATAAACATAGGCTCAGTTCTGGAAATGTATGTTATTGTACGTTATAGGGACTCTTGTCGTTCCAACTCAATTCAGAAAACGTAAAACGGAAAATATATGAAACTATCATTCTCCCAGTTATATTATATGGATATGAAACATGGACTCTTGCTTTAAGGGAGGAGAAAAATTAAGAGTATTTAATAAGAAAGATCTTAGGAAAAATGTTGGACGGAAGATAAATGAACGGCAGGCGAATGGAGAAGACTTCATAACAGTGAACTACATGATGTTTATAGGTAACTAGATATAATAAGAAGAGTTAAGTTTCATAAACTGCGATGTACAGGTAGCACGAATGAGGAATGAAAGAGCAGCATGGAAACTCTTTGCAGGAAGACCAGAGGGAAATCATCCAGCAGGTGGGAGCATAACATCAACCACGATTTGAGGGAAGTAGATTGTTCAGGGGATTATTGGAAAACAATAGCTCAGGTTATGATTATTATATTCATTTTATTTATTTATTTAGCGTGATGGAGTTAAGGCCATGTGGCCTTCTCTTCCCCTCACCAGGTCAAACATTTGAAATTTAAATACAAAAAAAATATTATAATATTACATACTAGACTACAGATTGAGCAATAATAATAATGTATAACAATACAGTCAAGTTAAATACAATTAAAATTAAAACTAATGAAAGAAATATAGCCTATACAAAGGAATATTAGCTCGAATCTACTATAAAAGAAAAATAAATAGAAAGAAAGTAATAAAACTGTAATGAATTAATCTATTGTTTATATAGCCTAGGCCTATATATAAGAGACATTATGTAAAACTATTCTTAAATCTTAATACTATTTTTATTGAATAAAGGAAAAACAAATTATTATTGATTGTCAAAGAAATATTAGTGAGATGTTTCTGTTAATAATTTTATTATCAGGTTTTTTAAGGATGGTGACTTTGACAGTCTCTGACATAGGTTGGAGGAGAATTCCATGTTCTAGCAAGAGAAACTGTAAAATATTTCGAGTAATACGTAATGTGATGAGGAGGGATATATATTAAAGGGCAATAGGTTAAGGAGAGATCATGTCGGCGTGGCCATGAACCTGATGGTTCAATAGTGCCAGTGAGCAAGCATGTCGTGTTAACTATTGAATGCCAATAGCTTGCCTGAATAGATTAATTTCAATAGTATCCATCCATACTAATTCTGTCCGAGGGCAGGTCTTTCACTGCAATCATAGCATTTTCATGCTATGCTTTGCAGCTTTACTAGGGAATTGTAGGTGCGGTAGCTTCCCGTTGCTTTCCACAATTCAATAATATAATTGATTAAATGTAAAGTAAGTTTACGTATAGGTCTATTCTTTATTTCACATGAATGGTTTGTGGCAAATGGCCTTTAGGCCTACGTATAAATTAATGGCATGTATTCTTGAATTTGTCACGCAAGAGTTTTACAGTTAAAAAAAAAAAAAAGAATTTAAATAGTGAATTCTGCATGGATTTTTGAGGAAAGGCTGCGTTAGACTGAACATGGCGCTCATGAATTTTACGTGTGAAATATTCAACGGACATAACTCTCACATATGTCACGTCACTCAATCAAATCGATGTGCAGCTGTCACAATTCTCGTCAGTATAGCTATTATGAGTAGCCCATGAATTATCTTGTTCCGAATATGGATCTGCTAATATGGATTGGCCTAACAACAAAAATGTTCGTCAGCCAGGAAAAGCGTAAACTTATGGAATTGCTCAGAAAATTGAATTTATGATCCAATTTAGTTGATTTATGGAATAAGCTCTATATCCTTAACCCTTAAATTGGCAAAACACAAATTTATTCTGTTAGTTACTTGAACGTGCGGACCGAAGTGAAAACAGAATCTTGTGTAGGCCTAATTGTGGTTTCTTTTTTGTTCATTTCCTTCTGATTTATTTAAAATATTAATTTAATTGAACTGATGTATCCAAAAGGATACATTACGAATTTAAGGGTTAATGTGATGGCATTCCAAAGACACGAAACTATTAGAGCTAAAATTGTTATAAATAAAAAAACAATAGAAATCATCATCATCCGATATCTTCTGGAAACCAAACGCCATTCCTCTCTGTCCATCCATTGATCTTTCTCCAATCCTCTGATAATCATAACCGCTTGCACACCTTCTAACCAGGTTTCTTTGGTCTTCCTTTCTTCCCCCTTTCCATTGGGATCCATTCCATAATAAGTTTAGGCAATCAATAAATCAAATAAGTCAATTTAATTATTTAGGTTACGGAAAATCAAGCTGTTGAAATAATATTAATTAGATTGAGAAACTTCTGTGGCACAACACAGCGAACATTAAAATACAAAGTAAGACGAGAAACACTGGTAAAACTATAGGCCTATAGAATGATTGCATTGCCACTCTTATTGTATGGATGTCAAAGTTGGACACTTACATAGGCCTACTTCTGATAAAAGAAGCAAATCAAAGTTTCAGAAATAAAATGTCTTCGCTTTATAACTGGAAATATACAGAATGTCCCATTCAAACCTCCCAAATTTTAATTAATCACAAAAAACAAAGTATGCGGAATTATGAAATGAGGCCGGTATTAAACGAAACAGAAACTCAGAGAATTGTCATTGCCACACGTTGCCACACACTAAACACCTTTATATGTGCACCATTAGTAGCCAGACAATATCAAGTCTATTCGATTTCGTGCCTCGTTCTGTCCAACATGTCCATTGGTACTGTTGAAATTGTGCCAAAAATTGTGTTCGTAAATCATGAAGATCTTGTACTGGAGTCGCAAACACACTATATTTTATATAAGGTAACTGAGGTTGTTAAGGCCCACTTAAAGTTTGAGAATTTTTACAACCGCCATTTTGGCCCATATTTGTTTGGTTTCTTTGTATTATATTCTTGTATATGTTTACTTTCCTACAAAAAAGTAATTATTGTACTAGCATGTTAAATTTGCTAAACTGGGCGTTTCCCAAAAGCTTACCTTTGGGCAACAACACCAACATATGTATGTGGTATGGCCCACTTATTTCCCCATTTAAAACACTGGTTAAATTTTAGTCAGGAATGTAATTAATATACAGTGGAAACGATGTAATGTACAGTATGAATAAGAACAGTTACAACATGTCAATGAAGTCAGTTTACAAATAATTAACTCAAAATTATATAACTTATGTCAAATTATGGAAAACAAAGATTCATTCGCAAGTTGGGCAAACGGAAGGTTCGTGATCTTCTCTGGACAGCCCCACGCATTCCTCATGAACATAATTATTACACACTATACACAGGGCCCATGTCCTTAAACTCGTCTTCTTTGCAAACTGTGCAGTACCATCTGAGAGATTGGATTGGTAGATTTTTGGGATTTCCTTTAGCCTCCGTTATTTTAACTCTTTGGGATTTAATCTTCATGCTGGTGTTGGTGAGCTTAGCTATCGTTTTCTTGGTGTTGCTCTCTGAAAACAATCGTTTTCTCAAATGTACTCCAGGCGAGTTGATAGCTAGTTTTCTGTTAGTGGTTGTATTCTTCACCCTCTTAGAAGTGAGGAAGAAGTCACTAAATAACCTCTGCCCTGATGATTTTCTTGATGCATTTCCCGGCGAATTTTGTTTAGATTTTAGAGATGTTGAGGGTTCATTTCAGCATTCACATTGGTAGGTACTGAATCAATGACATCTGAGACATCACTTTGAAATGAAAAATCGTAGTTGCTTCCGGAGTTTGATGAAGATGTTTAGAAGGCTTCTTTGTTGCAGTCGATTTCTGAGATGTGCTTGAGAGTCCTGAAACTCCCGGCTGTGGGTTATCAAAATCTTCATTATTTTGAAGAATTCCTTGATCATAAGGTTGATTCGTTGGTAGGCTGGGTGCATATGCCTCTTATGGAATTGCCAAGGGTTGACGGGGTTTATGCCCGTGGGTCTGAAGCCTGACGTACGGTAACCTTGTTTACTTTTACCTCTCGGATGGCCTTGGATAATGACTCCTGTGTCCATTTACCCCTTTTGTTCAACTGACTGTCATCGGACGTATTTTCTTTTGTCATTATTGAATATCTGGAAAACACAAAACTGTACAATATTGCAGTAATTTTGAACTATTGTAAACGTGTTGGTGATATGACCCACCCGGGAATGGGCCATAACAACGAACACAGTGGTTTCATAAACAATACGTAATAACAACCGTCATATTTACTTTATACAGCAAATTACTCCATTGTAAGATTGTACGTTACTAAGTGATAAAATATCAACAATCAAATCAATTTAATATGGTGATTAGCTATGAAAATACATATCACTTACCAGGAGCAAATATGACAAACGAGATTCTTGCTTCACGTTCATGTAGCAAATGGCGGCTTCCGGTTAAGACTACTTGGATTAACTTTCCTCCATTCATCCTAATCGACTTTTCAGAACGTCCTGAAGTGCCGTTCACTTCCACCTCTTGGCTGCTTCATGTACTACGTTCATATTAAACAATGGGCCATAACAGCACCGGGCCATAACACCCTCAAGTACCTTACCCCCAGAGGTGGAAGTCAGTGGAGTGATGTCTGGTGAACGTGGTTTTATGTCATTTTTCGACAGATGAATTAACTGCAACAATGAAAACAAAAATTCTTTGAGTTTCTCTTTCTTTTAATACCAACCTCATTTCATAATTCCGCATACTTCGAGCGTTATGATTAATTAAAATATGGGAGGTTTGAATGGGACACGGTGTATTATTAGATCATAAAATAAGTAGGGGAAGGTGGTGCATATTGCAACAAAAACTATTTTGGAATTTTTAACAATTTATTAAACATTCTGAGTTAAATTTTGTGTCATCGTCACAAAAGTACACACATTGATATATAAAATCAAAATCTGATTTTACCAGTAACATATTATTTTAAATCATTTATGAAAAAACTGTGACCTGTTGCAGTTTACCCCGTAAAAGGGCCACATGACATCAGCCACAAGAATTCAAATGAAAAAAATCAATTTTTATGATCTGATGTGTCACAGTTATTGTCTTCTTTATTTACACATTCTACACACTTGTAAATTGGGTCATAATTGGTACATGACCAATGAGACCATAATTATACTGTAGTTGCCCAACCCACCAATTTCCACGACAAGATTGGTTGCCCGGACCATTACATCTAAAGGTGTAGTGCCTTTTCCTGTCTTCCGTTTATAATTCCTCATGTTTAGTAACTGGATAGAAACATTACACTCTTTAGGTAACATAATTATGAGACTTAAGCATTAAAAATTGCTACTAAAACACACCAAAAAATTTCGTGGAGTAAGTTGCAACATCTGTTGCGACACGCCCCAATCCACTTTCCTATATAATTTCTATGTTTTCTTCCATACAGTTAGGCCTACTAATAGTTGAAATTACTTGTTACACTATTAAACTGTAATGTTCACTCTACAAATCGGTTGTAAATATTCACTGTATTTTCAAAAAGCATAGCATATATCGTGAAGCAAAAGAGTTGTTGAAAGTTACTCACCAGCGAAGATTTCGAACAAATCGTTAGAACATAAGGAAAAAACTTCCAATCGCGTTAACTATGGCCATCACATTTACAGGATGAAGTAATTGAACATTTTTCCGCAGGATAGTAGCACTTGCTAGGTTTCTTCATAGGAGAAATCAAGATGTTGCAATATACCCCTGTTGCTACTTGCCCCATCCACCCCTCCAACTGATATCAGAAAGTATTGAACATAGAACGAGTCACAACATTAATATAAAATATAGAATAAATTAGACCATGCACTACGAATGCCGAACACCAGGACTGCTTTATATTATAATCCGAAGGGAACACATAGGGCTAATATAGGTCGATTTGAGTCGGAACAGACCAACAAGTCTAATCCTTGAAGACAATAATGATGATGATGATGATGATCTTTCTTTTGTTAATTAAATTGTATGCATCCTGTTACGTTGTGAGAAAACTAACAGAGCGACCGTCACAGAGATTTTTATATTAAGGCTTTTAGGTAAATACCCACTTGTAATAGTTGCGTTTTGCTGATGTATGGAGAATATCTTCCCCGTTTCATTTTAATGATATGTGCTGGGTTTGTTTGCGAAAAATCGAAAATTGTGGCTGCTAGCACTATTTTTAAGATTTCGCTTCAGATAAACTCTTAGGCCTATTCCTAATGGCCCGATATTTATAGTTAAGGAACTCGACGTTACTTAACTTAATTCATGTGTTTTATGTCTTTCGGGCTAAATGACCGTGGTCTGGTTTTATTAAAACTCGACTTTTCGTCTACTACTGCGGTAGACATCCTGCGTGTTCTTTGACTTGTTGACTTACGCCAGTGATAACCAATCAGAAAAATAGCTCCAAAGTAACGGACCGTGTAGAAAACATCTCCGCACAATACTCAATTATAAATAAGGACACGATTTCCAACACACAGCCAGTCTGCAGCCGACATTTGAAGAGTCAACAAGTCAAAGAACACGCAGAATCTCCTGAGGATGTCTACCGCAGTAGTAGACGAATGTCGAGTTTTAATAAGACCACGGCCATTTAGCCCGAAAGACATAAAACACATGAATCAAAATACCTGCCGTAAAAGTCTACAATTTTACATTAACTTAATTCATTGCTATTTGCTGAATTTAGTTCTGAAAAAAATTGCGGCTGCTGGAGCGTTAACAGGCATTGAATATACAGAGGAACTTCGGGTAATTTGGACCCCTGTTTTGAATTTGTTGTTTTTCTGCTTTTGATTAAGAGATTTGAATTTTATTTAATTACAGTGATTATCATTAGTGTTGTAACTATGAAATATCATTGTTATTTTATTCAGATATGGAAACACCTTCATAATTTATAAACTTTTTTTACATTATAAGAAAGGTCCACTTTAACCTCCATATTAGGATAAAGTGGAACCCAGACTCGACCATAGCTTTTAGTCTATTTGTAACTTTATTTACTCTCTTAATTTATACAGACAGGTACAGATTAATCTGAAAATATTTACGAGTAATCATAATTAAAAAGCGTTGATATTTATTTAATGTTTTGAAAAATTATTGTTGATTATAACATTCACACGTCATTCAACTACAGAAAGCGACGGTCTTTGAGTTTAGTAAAATTACAAGGATATTAAATATAATTAATTAAGTGAATGGTTTTTACAGATAGCATCCTCATTGATAAAATATACGTTTCCGTGTAAAGTGAACCCAGATCTTCGTGGAGGGTCCACATTAACCGAATTCCTTTGTAATGTTTAATTATTTTATACAGCCACTATGTCACATACGCCTAATATGAAACTAAATCTGTCAGTCCTATATTAAAATAGCATCTACGTAATATATAGGTTATATTTAGGAGTTTTTTCAATATTTGTAATATTCAATAGCAGAAATTAAGAATTTATTGTTAGATTGAAAAACTTTTAAAGTGGTAATTTTCATAAATATCACAAATAAACCCTTCTTCGCACAAACAATAATAGAAACTGGCCTTGAACCCGTCAAAGTTGATGTGGAGAATAAGTTAAAATATTTTCTGTTTCAAGGCAGCACAAATTAAAGAAGATATTAATGGGGTCCACTCAAACACAAGGGTCCACATTACCCGAAGTTCCACACATATATATATATGTGTGTGTGTGTGTGTGTTTAAATGAATATAGGCCTATGGAAAGATTCCAAGAAGAATGAAAATCATCTGAAAAGAATGGAAAGGTGTAGACGTTCAAAAATGCCTCCAATAGGCTTATACTCCAACTGGACATAGGGACGAAGGAAGACCAAAACTTATTTGTAGAGATTCAAGACCATCTTAGTTACGTTTATCGACACAGGCCACATAGCCTAAAACGGATTTGTTCATAATGATGCTGTGTATGTATATATATATATATATATATATATATATCCGGGTTCGAATCCCGTCCAGGCATTTATTTTTCTTATCATACCATATATATATATATAATATGGGTTCAGGTTAAAAGTGGTCCAAGCCTATATTTAGTCTTTTGACAAGATCTGATATAAAGTTAAAGTAGGCTATTGCATTTAATTGCATATGGATAATTAAACATTACGTTTTTACATTGACGATTTAATTCATGCCCCAAATGGGAGTTAATGACCAATCATGTTTCAATTAATTTCGTTTTACAACCAATGCCAGTCGTGTTTCACCTCGCTCTTTATCGAATTATCTTTACCACTTTCTACTTTTGTGATGAAGAAAGCTCCTCCTCTC